>CP106722.1:142574892-142871564 GCA_025506655.1 Gossypium rotundifolium
ATGGGTAATGTACGTACTAGTATTCATAGCTTTCTCGTCTTCCTGGTGACGTGCTGCATAAAACAAAGCTGGTTGCCTCGCCTCCGTATGACTAGTACCTCTACTTGGAGCTCCACGACCCAAATCATTTCCCCCTCTAGCCTGGCCACGGCCTCCCAACGACTGTTGACCACCCCTCAGCGACTGCACATTACCTCTAAAAGTAAACCCCAAATTAAATTAAATCTTAAAACAAAGTAGAACGGAAGTTACTAAGGTTTGGGAGAAGTACACTGATGTATGGTCACCATAGAGTCCTCCGCAGCTCCAAATCCTCAATGCTGGGGATCACCAGCGAGGTTAAAGCAGAGGGCTAAGTTTCAAGAACTTAGTGTGTAATCCCCTAATTGGTCATTAATTAAGCCTGAGCCCATACAAAAGTAGACTGGGCCGAAGCACTATTTAGTAACAATCTGGGCCTTAGCCCTATAAGCATAATATGTAAATAATGTATGCAACCCAACCTAACAATCCATCCGCTACACACCCCCGTACCAGCCCCACACACCTGTGGGGACCAAGTCAACCCACCCAAATTTAACACACCAATAACACAAATTGAAATTGCCGAATATAAGCACTTTAAGCCTTCAAGAGGTCCATAGTCATCTCAAGCACCCACGACCTGAAACAGATCAATCACTTCCTCCAATTACAAAATCCCAACCCAAATACAAAGTGTTGTGACAAAATAATTAAATGTATGCAAGAATGTAGAATCATAATAGTTAAACAGACTACACACAATCATACCAATCAACCCATAAGGTATAACAGTAATTTTACCCTCCAAGGGTATTTTAGTAATTTACCCACCAAGGGTATTTTAGCAATTTAACCACCAAGGGTATTTCGATAATTTACCCTCTAGGGGTATTTCGATAATTTACCATTTAACGACCTTTTCGAAGGCCTACTGTCACCTCGAGCGACATAAGACCTTTTTTGGATCCTTACGGTACTATTGGGCCTAAAATCCATTTTAGGCCCAAAAGGCCCACACGCTCGTGTGGCCAATTTCGCATGATTTGAGTATCTGATGTTTATATTTTGCAACCGTACTAATTCTTCGATAGTTTCCCATCAATTTCGCCCATGTGGGCCGAATTGCCTATTGGGCCCTTTTGGCCCTATACAACCTTAGTTTTGCGAGAGAGCTTGTGACACTCTCAACGATCCTTTGCCATCATTCGTGTCTTGGTTTATCACCACGAGTATTTGCACACTCGAGTGGTCACAGTTTACCGAATTTTTGGCCTTCAACTTTTCGTCGATTCTTAGAGCAACGCATGCAATCATCAAGTTTGGTGTGAGATTACACACCTGATTAGGATTGCCAAGAAACCACTCTTCGCTGCCCCTAGAATAATAACGATCAAGGATTAGCCTCCATTTAACCAAAGATTCATAGATCCAATCTTCATAACCCACTATAATCATTTACCACAACGTGCTCTTCACTACAGAGTTCTAATATCCGGCCTTGCTTCTTGGCTACCACTACAATTACCTAAAAGAAACCATTGGTGCACCAACGAGGTTAGTATCCAAGCCACATTCGATTCTCCTATAAGAAAAGAAGAAATCGATGCTGACTTCACTATGAATAAAACTAACATCAAAATTAAAAGTGTTTGAACAACTTCACCTTACCGAAACCAAGGTTATCGATCTAGACTTGTTGTTTGCTATAAAATTTGGCCTACCCCCAACAAGAGTGTTTCTGCTTATGTCTAAAAGATAAAGAAGTAGGATCTAATGAGGATGAGAGGATGTTATGCTTGGTCAAGGAAAAAGGAATAGAATGAGGGAGAAAAGAAAGGGAATGAGTGCAAAGGCTTACCACTTTCGGCCAACAAAAGAGAACTCCAACCGATTGATGTACAGCTTAAAGGGAAATAATACAAAAGAGATGTGGCTATTTGACTTAAAGAGAAGATAAAAGAAGTTGAAGAAGACAAATGCATGAGTGGTCAATCTCATAAGCAGATTCGACCAAAACACAATTGGGAGAAAGAAAGAAGATTTGGCTTATGGGAAAAAGACTAGAAAAGTATTGGAGAAGAAAAGAATGAGAAAAGGATATTGACAAGTAAGAAAATGCAACAAGGTGACTTGAAATGCACTAAGAAGAAAATACTCGAAATGCACAAATGCAAAAGCAAAAACACTAACAAATTTCGACACTCTTTTCTTGCTCAAGGCCAAATATGCACTTCTCCAGATGACCCAATCGCAACTCTCCTCCCCCATAATCCCAAATTCAGCCACTAACTCCTCTCCCTCCTATCCCTTGATTCTCTCCACGTTTTTCTCCACCAAACACTCTCCACCTCCCATTCAAAACATTTGACCAAGTCTCCAACCTCCAAGGCAGAGTTTGATCTCAACTCTGCTTCCTCCTTTCTTGAGCACAAAATAATAGCCACCTAAAATGCATCCTGTGGGATTTGAACCCCACTCCCCTGGCTCCACTATTGATGCCACCACCACTCCACCATATGCTCACTTGTGCTAGCAAAACACCTACCGATTCCCTTAAGCCTTGCTTCCAATAGTCCTCTCCCCTAAAGTGCCCAAAAAGTAAAATTTTCCTATGGCCTAACTTGAACCTGGGACTTTATAGAAACCCCATCACCTTTCAAAATAACTTACCTAATAGGTCTAACTTGCAATAATGTCATTCCCACATTCCAAAAAAATTTTAAACGCTCCTACACTCAAGGCACAATAGGCCCAATTCTTCTAGGCCCAATTTTGAGATATTACAAATCTACCCCCTTAAAGAAATTTCGTCCTTGAAATTTCCAACTATCTAATAATCACACAAAATAGGTTACATCATTATGTTTCTACTGCACACTCTGATTTCGATTTCAAATTAGGTAAATAGTACACTATGAGTAATGTACGTACCGATATTCACAGCGTCCTCATCTTCTCGGCAACGTGCTGCATAAACCAAAGCTAGTTACCTCACCTTCGTATGACTAGTACCTTTGCTTGGAGCTCCACGACCCAAACCGTTTCCCCTAGCCTGGCCACGACCTCCCAACGACTGTTGACCACCCCTCAGCATCATCACATTACCTCTACCCATTGTTTGCATCTAATCTGGCCTCCTAGGACATTCTTTAACAAGGTGCTCCATCGATCCGCAACCCAAACAAGCTCCCATCCTTCTCCAGCGTTCACCCATATGGCGTCTTCCACAATCAGTGCAAGGTGGCAACCCAAAAGTGCCAAAAGGGGCCCAACTCTGACTGGCCCATCAACTCTGGCACTTTTCCTAGAACTCTGCTCGAACCGGCGGGCTCTGCATCCCTTCTATTTTTCCTTTTGTCTTCCTCACAATTTTGGCGCTCTGCGCACTTCATCTCCTCAGTAATCTTAGTTTTCTATACTAATTTAGCAAAATCCTTCTCCTTTGTGGAGTTATCAACACTCGGAGACTATTTCTGAGGCTGTCCTCAAACTGAATATAATGTTCAGCCACAGACTTGCCACCTTGAGCCAGATTCAGAAATTCTTTCCTACGAGCGTTGACATAGCTAGCGCCCACATACTTCTTTTGAAATGTGGTCCTAAAGAATTCCCAAGTCAATTGATCAAACGAGGTACCCTCTTTTATTGTAAGCCACCACTCGTGGGCTTCATCCCTCAACAAGGACACGTCACCCTTCAACTTTTGTTCTGGTGTATAGTCAAGGTCATCTATAATTCTGTCGGAGGCCTCTAACCAGTACTCTGCCACACTTGGGGCCACCCCAGAGACTCCCTTGAAGGTCTCTGCTCCATTGGACCGGAGTCGTTCCATAATTGACCCACGACCCCCAATAGCAGTGTTGGGCTCAACAGACTCAGCAACTCTTTCCAAAATACAAAGCATTACTTGAGATAGTGCGTCATCCCCACTAGCTCAGTCGAATGACCCTTTTTCGATTATCAGTGAAATCAGAGCCTCTCTTTCGGGCATATGCCCCGATGCTGAGGATCTAGCCCTAAAACCTCGGCCTCTATCACGACCACATGTACCTCAACCACGTCTTCTTGTACTCATACAGCGAATCGAGTTAATCTGATTAAAAATTTTATGAATCAGTCTATAATTCCAATGTTTATTAACAAGTGTTTTATGAAAAACAGGTATAAGAGTTATTTTCGCGGATTGAATTTACTACCGTCTCAGTCTCTATAGTCTTAATTCCTATAGCTAATAGTCTCAGTATACTACCACTAACTCTAATAGTTTTCTCCCTATAGTCATTTCATCATAGTATTAGATATAAAGTAAGAGGACTTACGGATTTGGTGCTAGAGACTCAGGGTGCCATACTTCTAGTAAAGCTATTTATTTTCTAAGACATATATTTAAACTGATTTGGGAAAATTTTCAAACCCATTCCACAGCTGAATTTTGTAATTGGGCTCTGATACTATAAAATGTAACACCCCAAACCCGGCCTAGATGTTACGACTGGATCTGGCATGTCACATAAAAAGGGTGTTTAAAAACTGCGCGTTCATTTAAAACCTTCGTATTCTTTTTGAAACTCCAAGCTTTGTTGTTTGTGAAATACAAATTTTTGTTTATGGTTTTCTTGTCAAAACAATATTATTGTTATTATTTCTGAAAAAATTATTTATAATAGAAATTAGATTCAGTGAATTGTGGAAATGTGATATTTTGAAAATAGTTACTGTCGTTTCAAGAAAATCTAGAGTTTAGTCATTTATAGATTGGTTATAACTGAAGTAAAATCTTAAAAGAAAATTTAAAGTCCAATGGCCTTATTACAAAAAAATTAAACCCTAAATTAAAATAAATCCCAAAACAAAGTAAAACGGAAGTTACTAAGGTTTGGGAGAAGTACACCGATGTATGGCCACCACAGAGTCCTTCGTAGCTCCAAATCCTCAATGCTGGGTATCACTTGCAAGGTTAATGCAGAGGGGTGAGTTACGAGAACTCAGTGTGTAATCCCCTAATTGGTCTAACTGGGTTTGAGCCCATACAGAAGCAAACTGGGCCGAAGCCCTATTCAGTAACAATCTGGGCATTAGCCCTATAAGCATGATAATGCAAACAAAGTATGCAGCCTAACCTAACAATCCATCCGCTACACACCCCCGTACTAGCCCAACACACCTGTGTGGACCAAGTCAACCCACCCAGCCCAACACACCAATAACGCAGTTGAGTTGCGAGAATATAAGCAGCTTTAAGCCATCAGTAGGTCCACAGTCGTCTCGAGCGACCCGTGCGACCCTTAACAGATCAATCACTTCCTCCAATTACAAAATCCCAACCCAAATGCAAAGTGTCGTGACATAATAATTCAATGTATGCAAGAATGTAGAACCATAACAGTTAAACATACTACACACAATCATACTAATAAACCATAAGGGTATAACAGTAATTTTACCCTCCGAAGGTATTTTAGTAATTTACCCACCAAGGGTATTTTAGTAATTTACCCACCAAGGGTATTTTAGTATTTACCCTCTAGGGTTATTTCGATAATTTACTATTTAACGACCTTTCCAAAGGACTACTGTCACCTCGAGCGACACAGGACCCTTTTTGGGTCTCTACGGAACTATTGGGCCTAAAATCCATTTAAGGCCTAAACGGGCCCACACGCTCATGTGGCCCATTTCGCATGATTTCGGTCTCTGATGTTCAGATTTTGCAATTGTACTTATTCTTCGATAGTTTTCCATCTGTTTCACCCATGTGGGCTGGATGGCCTATTAGGCCCTTTTGGCCTGTTTCGGCTCGATTTGGCCCGATACAACCTCAGTTTCACGAGAGAGCTCGTGACACTCTAAATGATCCTTTGCCATCATTCCTATCTTGGTCTAACACCATGAGCGCTCGCACGCTTGAGTGGTCACGATTTGCCAATTTTTGGCTTTTTGACTTTTGGCCGATTCTTAGAGCAACGCATGCAATCATCAAGTTTGGTGTGAGATTACACACCTGATTTGGATTGCCAAGAAACCACTCTTCGTTGCCCCTAGAATAATAATGATCAAGGGTTAGCCTCTACTTCACCAAAGATTCATAGATCCAATTTTCATAACCTACTATAATCACTTACCACAACATGCTCTTCACTACAGAGTTCTAAAATCCGGCCTTGCTTCCTGGCTACCACCACAAGTACCTAAAAGAAACCATTGGTGCACCAACGAGGTTAGCATCCAAGCCACATTTGGTTCTCCTATAAGAAAGGAAGAAACCGATGCTGACTTCACTAGATAGGATCATGTGAATAAAACTAACATCGAATTAAAAGTGTTTGAACAACTTCACCTTATCAAAACCAAGGTTATTGACATACACCCGTTGTTTGCTAGAGAATTGACCTACCCCCAACAAGAGTGTTTCGGCGTATGTCTAAAAGAAAAGAAGTAGGATCTAACGAGAATAAGAGGATGTTATGCCCAGTCAAGGGAAAAAGAATAGAATAAGGGAGAAAAGAAAGGGAATGAGTGCAAAGGCTTACCACTTTTGGCCAACAAAAGAGAACTTCAACCGGTTGATGTACAGCTTAAAGGGAAATCATATAGAAGATATGTGGCTATTCGACTTAAAGAGAAGAGAAAAGAAGTTGAAGAAGACAAATGCATGAGTGGTCAATCTCACAAGTAGATTCGGCCAAAACACTATGGGAGAAAGAAAGAAGATTCAGCTTATGGGAAAAAGACTAGAAAAGAATTGGAGAAGAAAAGAATGAGAAAAGGATTTTGACAAGTAAGAAAATGCAACAAGGTGACTTGAAATGCACCAGGAAGAAAATACTCGAAATGCACAAATGCAAAGCAAAAACACTAAAGAATTTTGGCACTCTTTTTTTTTGCTCAAGGTCGAATATGCACTTCTCTAGATACCCAACTTGATCGCAACTCTCCTCCCTCATAATCCTAAATTCAGCCACTAACTCCTCTCCCTCCTATCCCTTGGTTCTCTCCACTTTTGCTCCACCAAACACTCTTCACCTCCCATTCAAACCATTTGACCAAGTCTCCAACCTCCAAGGCAGAGTTTGATCTCAACTCTGCTTCCTCCTTTCCTGAGCACAAAATAATAGCCACCTAAAATGCATCCTGTGGGATTTGAACCCCATTCCTCTTGCTCCACTATTGACGCCACCATCACTCCACCATATGCTCACTTGTGCTAGCAAAACACCTACCAATTCCCTTAAGCCTTTCTTCCAACAGTCTTCTCCCCTAAAGTGCCAAAAAAAGTAAATTTTTCCTATGGCCTAACTTGAACCCGAGACTTCATAGAAACCCCGTCACCTTCCAAAATCACTTACCTAATAGGTCCAACTTGCAATAATGTCGTTCTCATATTCTCAAAAAAAAAAATTTTAAATGCTCCTACACTTAAGGCCTAATTCTCTTAGGCCCAATTTTGGGATGGTACAAACAGAGCTTCCAACTGGTCAAAACTTTACTGATATTTATCAATCCATTCAAATCTTAGCTATTTCAATTATTAACATTGAAACTTTAAGTTTTTCCAAAGCTACAACCATCAAATATATTTTAAACCATAGTGCTATAATATGACCAACATTTTAGCCATATAGATAAAACAATACTTCAATATCAATAGTGCACCTCAAATTAGAAGGGGAAAACCTAAAGTGGCCCCAATAATAACCAATGCAATAATACATTTTCTAGAATCTATGATCTCTATCACCAAACTTTATGATCGAGTCAATATTTATAACAGTAATAAACGTAATTACCTTCGGCCAATGAATATCTTTCACAGATAAACCATGTTTGAATAATAAAGACATTGATGAGATCTTAGAAAAATCAAGAAAAGTAATATCGTACATACGTAGCAGAAATAACTGTAATAAAGACAATAAAATTTGCATATTCGTAATTCTGACCTTCAATCAGTGGAAGTAGAAAATAGTATCATATGAATCTTTTCATTAAGTCTTCTATTAATCATGATGAACTAGAAAACCCAAGAAATATAGACCAATACCGCTCATGAATCATCAAGACTTATAATAATTCCATCTATTATAATTAGCCAGCCTTCCAATATGATAAATATTGCATCTGAACGTGAACAATTTCATATGTTTCTGAGAATAACATAACATATAAAATACCTAGAAGAGATTGTTGTAATATACCTAATTATAAGAGCTATATTCAAATATCTTTGCAATTTCATTACTATTCCACTGACTAATAAAGTCATCAATAATCTCACATTATTCAGTTCACTAAAAGAGACAATTTGAAAGAATTTTTTTTTCGGCTAATCTGTTCTGTATATACCACACCTGAATAAGTCGATTACTCATAAATAATTTCTTCCTTATAGTTACATTACATTTCCCAAATAATCTTCAGAAAAATCTAATATCTCTTTTAATACCGTCTTTACTTACTAATCCATTCTCAGTTCTAACTGCAATATTAATCATTCAGCCATTGAACTCTTCAGTACCACACTTGTAAACTCAATCAATATAATTCTTGTGAATTTCATTGTATAAAACTGTACTGGTAAAGGGGTGGAGATCGTAGAACCTCAAAATTTAACTTTCATAAATATACACATATGACATAACATTTATCATTAAAAAGTCCATTATAAAATATTTATTTCATACCTTTATGAGTCTCGTTTCATCTTAAGTAACATTTTTACTCAAGCACATGAGTGTCATTTTCATTACTATCATAATTAGCTCGGTTGAAAAGCATCTTTGTCTATTTGTAAAACAATTTTCATTAGAGTGGGGAGATATCACACTATCACTGGTTATATAATGGCATGTATTTCTAAATTCCACATATGCTACGTTCAGTCCGAGAATCGACTAAACCGTAGCTCTAGTACCACTAAATGTAACAACCTTAACCCATATCCGTTGCTAGAACAAGGCTACAAAGTGTTACTAGAGTTTTCAGTACATTTATAGATAATTCATGTCAAATTCTATTCACTTTTTGAATATTATTCATATCGTCCCTTAAATGGACCCTCGAGGCCCAAAATGAGTATTAGAATCAAATTGGGACTAAATCAGGAACTCAGAGAATTTTTCGTGAAAGTTCTAAAATTTTCCAGATACAGGGCACACACGCCCGTGTGGTGTAAGGGACTCGCCTGTGTGGCCCTAGGTGTAACAGTCTGATTTAGACCTTAGTCGAAATAGTAGTTTTGGGACCACAAATTCGAGTTAGAAAAATATTTAAATATTATTTTTTGTGTTTACAGTATGTGATTAAGCATGTATGAAAGTTTCGTGAATTAATTTTATTGTTTGTGTGCTTAATTTGAGAAATGGACTAAACCGCATTAAATGTAAAATTAGCATGCCATGTGTTAAAAGTACCTATGTGCTATGTCTCTATTAATATGAAGCCCTTATGATGTTATTATGTCATTTTAAGTTAGTGGACAATTATGTCCATAGATTAAATGTTTTTCATTAATATATCATTAAGGGTAAAATGGTAAAATGTTAATTAAGTTTAATTTAATAAAAAAAAGCATGAAAATGGCCATTCTCATCTTTCTTTCACCGATTCTTGAATGAAAAAGAAGGGTTTGAAGCTCTTTCATATTTGACACACATTTTTGGTTGATTCAAGGTTAGTTTTTGTTTGTTTTTGATAATTTCTACGTTTTTGTGATTGTTGCTCAGTATATTATCAAACCCATGCCTTAATTTTGGAATTTAATGAAGAATTTGAAATGTTACATTGATGGTTTTGTAAGCTTTGTGATATTAGTTGATGAAATATGAAATATATGTTTTAGATAAACATGTTTTGTCTTTGGATTTTTGGTGAATTTGAGTAATTTGGACTAAATTGTGAAAATAATATTTTGAGGGACTAAAATGTGAAATAAATGAAATGTATGGACTTGTATGATCATGATGGAAATTCGGCTAAGCATGGATACAAGGGAATTTTGTGTATTTTTTGATTTTGTGAAATAAGGACTTAAATGTCAAAATGTGAAAATATGAGGGCTAATTTGTAAATTACCCTAAATGTGTGTCTTTGGATTGAATTGAATGATTTGGTGAATAAAAGAGTTAAATTTGAATATTTATAGATCAAGAACCAAAGAGAACGGATTTAGATCGAGGAAAGTCAAAAGTGATCGAATAGTCGAATCCGTCCGTCTATATCCATACGAGGTAAGTCTATATACAAATAAATGTATTTAAGTTGATTCATTCATGTTCATATAATATTGAATTGTAATGAATGGAGTTGAATGATATATATATGTGAAATACGAAGAAGTATTGATAATATGTCAATGTCTAAAAGTCCCTAATGAACCTTAGGAATAGATAGGATTCATATGTCATGACATAGAGTTTCAATATGTGATATCATGTAAGACCACATTTGGAACGTTGGCATCGATTTGAGATTTACGTGTAAGACCATGTCTGGGAAATTGGCATTGTATTTGATTCGTGTAAGAGCCTGTCTGGGACAGTGGCATTGATGTTTGATTACAATTAAGACCACGTCTGGGACGTTGGCGTTGTACGAGTATTTCAAGTGTTCTTTTAGATTCCGAATGGTTCAACTGGCAATTCTAAGAAATGATAGACTATGTGAAATATGTAATCGATTCAGGTATGTTTGAAATGCATACTACTATTAAGTATAAAAGGTATGTATATGTGATTGTGTATAAGTGAGATATGTGCATAAATTCAATGAGACAAAATGTGATATATGTATGTTTGTGATATGAGCAAAAGAGATACTTTGAGGTATGAATTGTTGGAAAGTAATGGTTAATCAAATGAGCAAAAGAAGAATTGGGAATTTGCAATTGAGAAATATTAATGATCTTGTATTTAATATGATAATTAATGTTACATGTTAAGTTTATTTTTATATGGCTTACTAAGCTTTTGAAACCTTACTTTGTGTGTGTTTGCATTATTTTATAGATCATTAAAGCTATGGAAGGCTCGGTAATCATCGAGGACCATTACTACACTATCAAATCATATTTTGGTACTTTTTGAATGTGTTTATAGCTAAATATGGCATGTATAGTCTAGTTGAATTAGATGATGTTTTGAGTTGTATATATAAGCTATGTGAAATGGCAGGTAAATGAGATGTGAATATGGTAAATGTCAATTTTGTTTTGTGATGCAAATTTAGTATGTTTTGATGAATGATTAGTATATTGAATTGATAAGTTTTTGGATGGATTTTGCCTAGAAATGCTTGTGATTAGAATTAGATAAATGGTTCATAAGTTGGTAAGTTAGATATGCATTGAATGGTTAGAAAATATGGACATTATTGGTATGCTTTGGTTGCATTTTGAGGGCATGAAATGTGTTTATTAGTGCTTGTAGGTTTGACCCTAAATGGGTGTCAAATTGGTCTTTCAAATGGCCTATATTTGCCCACATAGTTGAGCACATGGGCTTGTGGCTCGACCGTGTCCATTAAATTTGTAATTCAATTCAAGTCAGACTCACACACGGGCTAGACACACGGGCGTGTGACTGGCCGTGTGAAACAAGTCAGTTTTGACCACGGGCTGGACACACGGGCATGTGACTGGGCATGTGGTGCAAGTCTGTGTCGACCACAGGTGAGGCACACCAGCGTGTCTCAGGCCATGTGGATAAGTCAGTATGTATGCCCTGTTTTGCCACGGCTTAGACACACGGGCGTGTCTCAGGCCGTGTGAGGCACACAGTCTACCCACACGGGCATGTGACCTCTGTAGCTTGAAAAATGTTTGAATTTTAGAAAAATTTTGTAAGTGTTAGGTTTATTTTCTACCCTTTCTAATGCTTGTTTAAGGTCTCGTAGACTTCATTAAGGGACTATATGCTTGTATTTTGATATGATATGACTATGATATACTTTATGATGTGAAATGTTCGTAAAAGATCCGATTGGTCCGGTAATGCCTTTAACTTTAGATCGGTGATGGTTATGAGTTAAGAATGTTACATTTGATGGATATCAGAGATATGGTTTAGTCGATTCTAGGACTAACATAGCGTGTGAGAGTCTAGCTATACATTCCATACATACGAACTATGATAGTGTGATGAATCTTGACCTATAAAATGTGTTTTTGTATAGTAAATGGATCCTGAAAGAGCTGTAGCTGATAACATTGAAAGTAATGCGCCTGCTCCTGCTCAAGGGACAGTGCCATCTGATTCGAGACTGGCTACTAGCGGTCCGGAAGGAGAGGCTAAACAAGCCTTCTTCTAAATGATGAATGAGTGGTTCACTCAATATATAGGAACAAATCCGACTGTTTCACAACCTCCTCCCCCGTCTAATCCTCCTCAGACGTCTGTTGTGCCTCTAGTTATGAATCTGAATCTGAATCTGATGAATAGGCATCCGATTGATAAAATCCGCAAATATGGGGCTGAAGAGTTCAGGGCCACCAGTGATGATGATGTTGAGAGAGCTGAGTTTTGGCTCGAGAACACTATCTGAGTGTTTGATGAAATGTCGTTGACTCCTGAGGAATGTGTGAAATGAGTTTTTTCCTTGTTCCGAGATGCAGCTTACCAGTGGTGGAAGACTTTGACTTCTATTGTTCCAAAGGAATGGGTTACATGGAAATTCTTTCAGTCTGAATTTCATAAGAAATTCATTAGCCAGAAATTTATAGATAAAAAATGAAAAGAGTTTTTAAAATTGAAACAGGGTCATTTATCCGTCGCTGAATATGAGCGAGAATTTGTGAGATTAAGTCAATATGCTCTTGAATGTGTTTCAATTGAAGCAATAATGTGTAAATAGTTTGAAGATGGCCTGGATGAAGATATTCGATTGTTAGATGGAATTCTTGAAATAAAAGAGTTTGTGGTGATTGTTGATCGAGCGTGTAAAGCTGAAGCACTCGGGAAAGATAAAAGAAAGGCTGAGTCTGAAGCCAGAGATGTGACAAAGAGATTTTCAAGTAAATCATTTCAATCTACATCAATGAAATTTAGGGATGAGCATAGTCGTTCAAAGGTTAATGTGGGACATCTGAACAGAGATCGAGCTAGATCGCAGTCCAATTTCAAAGCCCTAGCAACTTCGATGGCTAGTGTGGGAAATGTCCAATCGAACGACCTGAATGTAAGCATTGTCATAAAAGACATTCGGGAATTATAGATTGAATGATCGAGCCTATTTTAGATATGGATCACTGGACCATTTCACTCGAGATTGCCCCGAGTCTATTGAATGAGAGATTGTACAAAATTCAAGGCTAGATAATGTTTCAGCTAGAGGTAGACCTTCTAGAAATGCCAGAAATGTGAGTGGTAGCTAGAGAGCTACGAAGGATACAGTTGCGAGATCTGAAGCTAGAGCACCTGCCAGAGCTTATGCCATTCGAGCCTGTGAGGAAACTTCATCTCCAGATGTTGTTATGGGTACATTTACTCTTTATGATACTTCTGTGATTGCATTGATAGATCTAGGGTCTACTCATTCGTATTTATGCATGAACTTAGTATCCAGTAAGACTTTGCCTGTAAAGTCTACTAAATTTGTAATTAAAGTATCGAACCCCTTAGGTAATGTGTTTTGGTTCACAAAGTATGCACGAACTGCCCGTTGATGTTTTGAGATGTTTGTTTTCCGGCTGATCTGATGCTATTACCTTTTGATGAGTTTGATATAATTCTTGGTACGGATTGGTTAACATTGCATGATGCTGTTGTGAACTTCAAAAGAAAGACTATTGAATTGAGATGTCAGAATGATGAAATAGTTCAGATTGAATCTACTGATTTAAATGGATTACCGGCTGCGATATCAGTAATGAAAGCTCAGAGTTATGTGAAAAGCGGTTATGAAGCTTACTTTGCTTATGTAATTGATTCGAGAGTGATTGAAAGGAAAGTTGAATCAGTACATGTGGTTTGTGAATTCTGTGACGTGTTTCTTAAAGAACTACCGGGATTACCTTGGATGCGCAAAGTTGAATTTGGTATTGATTTAATGCCGGGGAAAACTCCTACTTCGGTAGCTTCATATAGAATGACACCAACATAATTGAAAGAGTTGAAGACACAGTTGCAAGAGTTAACCGATAGAGGATTTGCACGATCGAGTTTCTTACCTTGGGGTGCTTACGTTCTATTTGTGAAAAAGAAAGACGGGACAATGAGAATGTGCATTGATTATCGTCAGTTGAACAAAGTGACCATTAAGAACAAATATCCATCAAATGTAACACCCCTAACCCATAACCATCACCGGTGTAGGGTTAAAGGCATTACCGGACCAATTGAATCTTTTACGAACATTTCACATCCTAAAGTATATCATAGTCATATCATATAAAAATGCATATAGTCCCTCAATGAAGTGTACGAGACCTTAAACAAGAATTAGAAAGGGGTCAGGACTAAACCTAACACTTACAAAATTTTTCTAAAGTTCAAACATTTTTCAAGCTATAGAGGTCACATGCCCATGTGGGTAGACCGTGTGCCTCACACGGCCTCAAACATGCCCTTATGTCTAAGCCATGGAAAAACTGGGCATACATACTGACTTATCCACACGGCCTGAGACACGCCCGTGTGCCTCACCCGTGGTCGACATTGACTTGCACCACACGGCCAGTCACACGCCCATGTGTCCAGCTCGTGTTTGAAACTAACTTGTTTCACACGTCCGTGTGTCTAGCTCGTGTACGAGTCTAACTTGAATCGGATTACAAATTCAAGGGACATGGTCGAGCCACACGCCCGTGTGCTCAACCGTGTGAGCAAATATAGGTCATTTGCAAGACCAATTTGACACCCATTTAGGGTCAAACCGACAAGCACAATAAACACATTTCATGCCCTCAAAATGCAACCAAATCATACCAATAATGTCCATCTTTTCTAACCATTGAATGCATATCAAACTTACCAACTTATGAACCATTTATCTCATTCTAATCACAAGCATTTCTAGGCAAAATCCATCCAAAAACTTTCCAATTCAATATACTAATCATTCATCAAAACATACCAACTTTGCATCACAAAACAAAATTAAAATTTACCATATTCACATCTCATTTACAAGCCATTTCACATAGCTTATATATAGAACTCAAAACATAATCTAATTTAACTAGACTATACATGCCATATTTAGCTATAAACACATTCAAAAGGTACCAAAATATGATTTGATAGTGTAGTGATGATCCTCGACGATCCCCGATCCTTCCGTAGCTTTAACGATCTATAAAACAATACAAACACACACAAAGTAAGCTTTCAAAAGCTTGGTAAGCCATATACAAATAAACTTAACATATAACATTAATTATCATATCAAATACAAGATCATTAATATTTCTCAATTGCAAATTCCCAATTCTTCTTTGGCTCATTTGATTAGCCATTTCTTTCCAACAATTCATACCTCAAAGTATCTCTTTTGCTCATATCACAAACATACATATATCACATTTTGTCTCATTGAATTTTGGCACATATGTAACACCCCAAACCCGGCCCATACGTCATTACCGGATCTAGTATGCTATGAGTTTAATTCTTGAAAACTTAGCGTCGATGGGTTTTGAAAATTTCAATTTATTTAGTCATTATTTGAAAAAAATAAAAGAAACCTAAACTTTTATGTTGAGTGGATTTGAAAAGCCAATTTATCACTCCATTTTATTATTAAGACTTTGGACACACATAGGTTTATAAACATGTGACATATTAAAGTAAAATAATGTAAAACAAGTAACAAATAAATTGGAAACCTAAGTTATGGGGCCTTATTACAAAAATATATTCCTCCCAAAAAAAACAATAATAATCCATAATGATAATGAAAGTCTTGATGGCCCCTCAAGTCTACCTCGGCTCCCGTGTCCACGATCTACTACTCATCTTTAGAGTAGGAAAAATAAAAGGGTGAGTCACCAAGACTCAGTGTGCAAAACTTGAAAACACATAAAAGCTTAGGGCCCAGAAATACATATGGGCCTTAGCCCGCATGCAATGGTAACAAAATATGTCACGCATCATGGCGCATCCCAAAACCTAAGAGTCCATCCTCTACACCCCCCGTACCAACCGTTACACCGTGGGGATTTCTACAATCAACCCTCCATTCGCTACACACCACATCGGCAGCTGTGCTGCCTATCATATAGACCGATCGCTTACGCGATCCTCAAAAATACATTATAGTATTCGACAGCTATGCTGCCTGTCATATAGACCGATCCTTACGCGAACCTCAGAAATACGTTATAGTATTCGACAGCTATGCTACCTGTGGCAAAGCCACATCGCCTCGTGACCCTGCTCCCCTACCATAAATCCACCAATCAATCGCATCCCATGCATGCATACATACAAGAAACAAGTCATCAAGCCATCTAACAGTTCTCATACATTCACATGCTACGATTCACATAGAAAAGTTTCTAGGGTTACGTACCTGGCATCCCATGCCTACCCCTTATGGGTAATACGACTATTCATACAACCTTTCTTTTCGGCTTTTAGCCCTTAGCATACATATAATATATCAATGCTTATGTGTTAAGAATCTACAAACCTTATTATGGTTACGACGACACCCTCTATGTCGACACTGTCAGAAGCCGATACGGCTGCTATCTGCCTAAGATGCTGCTTCAAAATTCAGTCCACAACCTGGTGGCCAATCTTGATTTCCTCCACAGGTACCACGTGAGATGGATCCGAATAATATCATCTTAACATAGAGATGTGAAATACATCGTGAATCTGGCTTAGCTCAGAAGGTAGCTCTAACTGATACGCTGCTGATCCAACTCATTTTAGCACCTGATAAGGTCCGATGAATGTGGAACTTAACTTACCCTTCCGTCCAAATCTTAATACTTTCTTCCATAGCGATACTTTCAAGAACACCTTGTCACCCACTGCAAACTCTATGTCCATACGCTTCAGATCAGCATAGGACTTCTGTCTGTCCGACGCTTCCTTTAGTCGAGCCCAAATTAAGTCAACCTTCTCCTCCGTCTCGATAACCAACTCCGGACCCAAAATCTTACGTTCTCTTAATTCCGTCCAACAGGTAGAAGTATGACACTTTCGCTCGTACAATGCTTCATAGGGCACCATCTGAATACTAGACTGGCAGCTGTTGTTGTAAGCAAACTCCGCCAATGGCTGAAACTCCTCCCAACTACCTCTGAAAACAATGACACAACCCCTTAACATGTCCTCCAAGATTTGGATCACCAGCTCAGACTGTCCATCGGTCTGAGGATGAAATGCTAGACGGAAACCCAACTTCATACCCAATAGTTGATGCAACACCTTCCAAAACCTTGATGTAAACCTAGGATCTCGGTCTGAGATAATCAACACAGGTAATCCATGCAACCTTATATTCTCCGCTATATATAGCTTAGCCAACTTTTGTAAGGAATAATTGACTCGAATCGGTACAAAATGAGCGGACTTCATCAATAGATCAACGATCACCCAAACTGAATCTTTCCTAGTAGGCATGAGAGGTAGCCCACTAACAAAGTCCATTGTGATCCCTTCCCACTTCTACTGAGGAATCTTCACTAGTTGTAACAACCCTGATGGTAACTGATGCTTCGCCTTTACCTACTGACAGGTTAAACACTTCCCCACTAATTCAGTCACCTCTCGTTTTAAACAAGGCCACCAAAACTGCTCCCGTAAATCTCGATACATCTTACTCCCTCCAGGATGCATAGCGTATGGACTACCATGCGCTTCTTGCAAAATCCTTTGCCTCAACTCAGGGTCTTTTGGCATGCACACTCTCCCTTGAAAACATAATAATCCTTCCTCATTCACACTGAATTCCGTTGGCTCATCACTTAAAATCAACTGCAACTTTCCCCTAAGCAATCCATCGATCTGCTATTTCTCCTTAACTTGATTAACCCATGAGGGTTTCACTTGAAGTTCAGCTAGTAGACTTCCATCATCATATAAGCTAAGGTGAGAAAACATTGCTCTCAAATCAGAGATCACCTTACGGGTTAGAACATCTGCCACCACGTTGGCCTTACCTGGATGATACTCGATCGAGCAGTCATAATGCTTTAACAACTCGATCCACCTCCTTTGCCTTAGGTTCAACTCCTTCTATGTCAAAAGATACGTTAAACTCTTATGATCCGTTTAAATGACATATATCTCCCCATACAAATAATGCCTCCAAATCTTCAAGGCAAACACCACCGCCGCCAACTCCAAATCATTGGTGGGATAGTTTGCTTCGTGCGGTCTTAACTGCCGTGATGCATGTGCAACCACCTTTCCATCTTGCATCAACACGCATCCTAGTTCCGTGTGTGACGCATCACAATAAATCACGAATTCCTTCCCAGCCTCCGATTGAATCAACACTAGAGCCTCCGTCACTATCCTTTTCAACTTTTTAAAACTCTCCTACTACTTATCATACCAAACGAATGGAACTCATTTCCGTAGCAACTTAGTCAATGGTGTCACAATCAGAGAAAATCCTTCCACAAATCTTCTGTAGTACCCGGCTTAACCAAGGAAACTCTGAATCTCTACCACCGACTTAGGTGGCTTCCAATCCAACACTGCTTCAATTTTTCGAGGGTCAACCCTAATCCCCTCTGCTGACACCACGTGACCTAGAAAAATAACTTCCTTTAGCCAAAATTCACACTTGTCGAATTTGGCATAAAGCTGCTTCTCCCTTAGAATCTGTAGAACCACTTGTAGATGTGAATCATACTCCTCCTCTGATCTTGAATAGACCAAGATGTCATCAATAAAAACCATGACAAATCGATCCGGTAGAGTTGGAACAATCGATGCATCATATCCATAAACACTGCTGGTGCGTTAGTCAACCCAAATGGCATCACCATGAACTCGTAGTGACCATAGTGAGTCCTAAAAGCCATCTTATGAATATCCGCCTCCTTGGCCTTAAGCTGATGATACCCAGACCTCAGATCTATCTTTGAAAAGACTAAGGCCCGTTCAACTGATCGAATAAGTCATCGATCCTCGTCAACGGGTATTTGTTCTTGATGGTTAACTTATTCAATTGACGATAGTCAATGCACATACGCATTGAACCATCCTTCTTCTTAAAAAATAACACCGACGCTCCCCAAGGCGACACACTTGGTCGAATAAACCCTCTATCCAACAACTCTTGGATTTTTGCTTCAATTCCACCAACTCCTTCGGTGCCATTCCATATGGAGCAATAGATATCGGCACTGTTCCCAGAAGAAGATCAATTCCACACTCCACTTTTCATCCGGAGGTAATCTCGGAAGCTTTTCGGGGAAGACATCAGGAATTCCTTTACGGTCCTAATGTCCTCAACAGTTAGGTCATTGGCTTCCAAAGCCCGTACAAACATTAAACCGCCTTGCACCTTTTCTCACTATTGTTTCTGCTCTTAGGGCTGTTACCACGTTTGACAGACAATTCCCCCTTTCTCCTATGACCAACACTTCACCTCCCTCGAGAGTTGTTAACACCATACGCTTGGCTGCACAATCTAAATTGGCTTGCTACTTCACTAGCCAGTCCATGCCTAAAATTAAGTCAAACTCCCCGAATGGTAATTCCATCAAATTCGTCAGGAAAACTATTCCCTGAACTTATAAGGGTACCTCCCGCTGAAGTTTATCTACTACCATAGATTGTTTTAATGGGCTAATTACTGTCATCGCCCTAGGGGTAGATTCAGAATCTAAACTTAAAGTTTTAGACACACTACTAGTAACATATGAATGTGTCGACCCAATGTCAATCATTGCAACATAAGGCAATCCAAAAATTAAAAACGTACTGATTATAACATCCAGTACATCAGCCTCCTCTCGACGTCTGGAAGCATAAACCAACCCCCGCTACCTCGCCTTAGTGTTTCTTGCCTCTCAGCCTGGTGCCCCACGACCCGACCGAAACCATTACGGCCTCGGCGGACTCACAAACCTCTCTGTGGTCACGACCTCCTACCCGGCTAAGCATTTCCACGCCTGCGGTCTTTCCTCATCCTGTGCAGGGACAATCTCTTATCTGATGGTCCAAAGAACCACACCTAAAGAACTTCCCACTGCCTGCCCTAAACTCTCCTGCATGGAATTTTTCACATCGGGCACACCTTCGTCTTTGGTTATCAGCAGGTATTTCAGCCCGTCTCGATCCATCCGACCTAGGTCTTCTCTGGTTACTCCTAGTTGTTCCTGATGATCCAAAGTTTCTCTTACCTCCACCTCTATCTCTATCCCGGTTCAGTTTTTCCATCCGTCTCACCTCTCAGCTATCTTAGCTTTCTCCACAAGCACAGTAAATTCCTACTCTCGTTGTGGAGCTATCAACACACGTAGATCGTCCTTGGGCCATCCTCAAAACAAACACATCTCTCATGCTCTATTGCCACTATCCCTCGAGCATAATGACTAATGCGTAGGAATTCCGCTTCATATGTCGCCACCGACCTACTACCCTGAACCATATTCAGGAACGCTCTACGCTGCGCATCCACATAACTCGTTCCAATATACTTACTCTGGAACACCGCCTTGAAGTAATCCCAGGTGATATGGTTAGCTACGGTACCTTCCTTAACCGTAAGCCACCATTGATAAGCTTCATCTCGAAGAAGAGACACCACTCCCTTCAGCTTCTCTTCATCCATGAAGTCAAGATCATCCATGATCCACTCCATTACTTCTAACCAATACTCAGCTGTGCTAGGAGCTACACCCGAAATTCCCTTAAACACTTTGCCCCATTGGCTCTCAGTCGCTCTGGCACAGACTTCTGGGCTCCTGTGCCTATGCCTGCTCCAGCAACTCTCTCCAAAACCTTTAACATAGCCAGAGATACATCATCATCTCCGACCGTCTGATCATGAAACTCTACCTCCACAGCTGGTGGCACTGGAACTTCATTCCTGACTCATGACCAGACCCCACAGGTTTTGACACAGCCATCCTACCCCTACCATGGCCATGCGCCGGATGTCTTCGAACCCTTGTATTCATTCTACCGCTTCTGCATTTATCTGATTAGAAATTTTATGAATTAATTATTCTTTCTTCCACTAATTAATAACGATCAGTCTTATGGGAAGTAGTTTTAACAGTAGTTCTTTCGAATTCGAATTATATCTACAAGTTTAGTTCTCAAGTCTGTATTTTCTAATACTAGAGTTCACATTCAATCAACATCAAGCAGAGCACAATATACACGCATCAAACACGCAAACAACATCCAAGAACTCACATTCATCAATATGGGTATTTTCGTCATTTCACTATCCAGGGATATTTTTGTAATTTTAACCTATAGGGGTATTTTGGTATTTTTCCAAAATATGGTATATTGGTGATTTTACAAAATAGGGGTATATAAGCAATTTTATAAAAACAGGGTGATGGTCCCTTTCGGGTTTTAGTTATAAATTTTTGCTCGTCAGCAAGCCCTCTCGGTTAGAGTGAACAACTACTACGCACCAAGTAAGATTCTAGAGAAGAGGATGTGAGTCACTAGGACCGCTTAAATACCAAGCTCTTTTGGATCCAATCCTAGACATGCGTATGCCTGTTTCCACACCCTAACCTTGTGACTTGTTCACAAACCTGCTTAATTAAGAAAAAATAAGTCTTACAAGATTTGAAGAATTGTTTAATCTAGGCCTAAGGTCTATTAACACTATCATACTAATCTACGTCCATAAGGCCCATCAAACCCATCATACATATCACATCAAAGGTTAGAATACTTACCTAGGTGGATCGGGTGGCGGTAGACCCGAAGGCCATATCTTCCAAAACCTTTCTCAACTTACATTACTTTCATAAATTCCTATTGGACCCATTTCACAGCCCGAGTTTTGAATTGGGCTTTGATACCAAAGATGTAACAACCCAAATTCAGCCCATACGTCATTACCGGATCTGGTATGCTACGAGTTTAATTCTTGAAAATTTTGCTTCGATGGGTTTTGAAAATTTCAGTTTATTTAGTCATTATTTGAAAAAAATAAAAGAAACTTAAACTTTTATGTTGAGTGGATTTGAAAAGCCCATTTATCACTCCATTTTATTATTAAGACTTTGGGCACACATAGGTTTATAAACATGTGACATATTAAAGTAAAATAAAGTAAAACAAGTAACAAATAAATTGGAAACCTAAGTTATGGGGCCTTATTACAAAAATATATTCCCAAAAATAATAATAATAATCCATAATGATAATGAAAGTCTTGATGGCCCCTCGAGTCTGCCTCGGATCCCGTGTCCATGGTCTACTGCTGATATGTAGAGTGGGAAAAATAAAAGGGTGAGTCACCAAGACTCAGTGTGCAAAACTTGAAAACACATAAAAGCCTAGGGCCCACAAACACATTATGGGCATTGGCTCGCATGCAATGGTAACAAAATATGTCACGCATCATGGCCCATCCCAAAACCTAAGAGTCCATCCTCTACACACCCCCGTACCAACCGTTACACTATGGGGATTTCTACAATCAACCCTCTATTCGCTACACACCACATCGGCAAATTGTCATTTGTCATATAGACCGATCGCTTATGCGAACCTCGAAAATACATTATAGTATTCGATAGCTATGTTTTGTCATATATAGACCGATCGCTACGTGAACCTCGAAAATACATTAAAGTATTCGACAATTATCTTTGCGTGGCAAAGCCACAATCGCCTCGCGACCACTCCCCTACCATAAATCCACCAATCAATCCCATCCCATGCATGCATACATACAAGAAACAAGTCATCAATCCATCTAATAGTTCTCATACATTCACATGCTACGATTCACATAGAAAAGTTTCTTGGGTTACGTGCACTGCATTCCATGCCTACCCCTTATAGGTAATCACGATCGTCATCATCTGACCTTTCTTTTTGACTTTTAGCCCTTAGCATACATATAATATATCAATGCTTATGTGTTAAGAATCTACACACCTTATTATGGTTATGACGACACCTCTATGTTGACACTTGTCGAGGAGCCGTCTGGTACTACCGCTATCCGCCTAAGATGCTGTTCAAAAGTCACTCCACAACCCGACGACCAATCTTGAGCAAAGCAAACCTGCTCGTTTCTTAAACTTAGCAATTGGGTTTACAGACCCAACCCTCTCCTTTGCCTGATCCATATTTGATTCCATCCAAAAAGTCCTTGTCAGAACTACTATAGCGAAATAGGGTTAAACCATATCATATGAGTTAACATCTCAATTATGATAGAAAATCTTAATAGGAATTTAAAGAAATCCCTTACCTTGAGATCCCGAAATTGATAGGATACTAGAGATTAATGGTTTCTGGCTTTTTGAGATCTAGATGATTCTATCTACTATGATTTCCTAAAGTGCTGCCCAAAAGAACATGTGATTAACGAAAGAGTCAAACTAAAGATAGCCTATCAATCTACTAGCCATTCGGCTATAGTCTCAAAATCGAAAGAGAAAAGAATTCGGTTCTTACCTTTACAGAGAAATCACAGTTCAAGAAAATCTCAGTTTATGGAGAAATCGGCAAAAGAGGAAAAGAATGGAAAAAGAAAGTGAATTAAGAGGTTTCGGCTTTTAGTAGAGAAATCGACAGAGAGAAAAAGGAATACACAAAGGTATTAGGTTATGGAGATGAGAAGAAAGTTGAGAGATTTCGGCTTTTGGAAAAGAAAAGAGAATAGTGAGTGTAGAGAAGGACTGAGAATTTCAGCACAAAGAATAGGGTTCAGATGCCGGAATTTGAAGAGATACACTCCTATTTATAGGGAATTTCGGCACTTACCTATAAAATACTGGAATTGCCCTCTTCTGAAAATCGAGACTAATTGACAAACATGGGGAATTTTGGCACCCCTTATGCCACATCAAAACCGATTTTTCCTCCCCTCAGAGTTGGAATTTCGGCCAACTCTGCTTACAGTAGACAACTCCCATCTTTTCTCCTTAATCTACTCATAACTAATATCAGCACAATTATCTATATTATTCAATAGATAAATCTCCCTATTTTTAAGCCTTGTTGCCGTCCAACCGTACCCAGCTATATGCCAAAATTTAGCTAATTAAAATTAAAGGAATAGGGCTTCATGCCCCTTGAGTTTGGGCCTCCTCAATTGACGCCACCTCCTTGCTCTCTAAGTGGTGTCATTTTGCCACTCCCCACAAGCCCACTTGTGTTTAAAACAAAGATAACATCTTTTAAACCCTCTAGTGTCCAAACAGAAAATTTCACCAAGGCCTCGGCCCTATCAGAGCTCCTTAAATAATCTAATTAACATATTGAACATAAGACACATCAAATGTAAAGGCCCATTAATTCAGGATGTTATAGTTCTACCCCTCTTAAAGAAATTTCGTCCTGGAAATTACCTGATCCGAATAGATGCAGGTATTACTGTGGCATTGTTTCTTCTGGTTCCCACGTAGCCTCTTCAGAGTCATGATTCTGCCATAGAACCTTAACCAACGAAACCTTCTTCCTTCGTAATAATTTGACATCACGATCCAACATTTCTACTGGCTCCTCTTCAAAGGATAGGTCAGGTCTTACCCCGATTTCCTCCACAGGTACCACATGAGATGGATCCAAACGATATCATCTTAACATAGAGACGTGAAATACATTGTGAATCGCTTAACTCGGAAGGTAGCTCTAGCGATCGCTCTCGATCCAACTCGTTTGAAAGACTTGATAAAGTCCGATGAATCGGGACTTAACTTACCCTTCCGTCCAAATCTTAATACTTTCTTCCATGGCGACACTTTCAAGAACACCTTGTCACCCATCGCAAACTCTATGTCCCTACGCTTAGATCAAGATAGGACTTACGTCATCTGACTTCCTTTAGTCGAGCCCAAATTAACTCAACCTTCTCCTCCGCTCAGGTAACCAACTCGGACCCAAAATCGATGTTAGCCTAATTTCGTCTAACAGGTAGGAGTACGACACTTCCGCCTGTACAATGCTTCATAGGGCACCATCTGAATACTAGACTGGTAGCTGTTGTTGTAAGCAAACTCCGCCAATGGCAGAAACTCCTCCCAACTACCTCTAAAAATAATGACACAACCCCTTAACATGTCCTCCAAGATCTGAATCACCTACTCAGACTGTCCATCGGTCTGAGGATGAAACGCTATACAGAAATCCAACTTCGTACCCAATGCTTGATGCAACGCCTTCTAAAACCTTAATGTAAACCTAGGATCTCGGTCTAAAATAATCGACATAGGTACTCCATGCAACCTTACAAGCTCCGCTATATACAGCTTAGCCAACTTTTGTAAGGAATAATCAACCTGAACCGGTACAAAATGAGAGGACTTTATCAACCGATCAACGATCACCCACTGAATCTTTCCTAGTAGGCGTGAAAGGTAGCCCACTAACAAAGTCCATTGCGTTCCCTTCCCACTTCTACTGAGGAATCTTCACCGGTTGCAACAACCCTAATGGTAACTGATACTCTACCTTTACCTACTGACAGGTTAAACACTTCCCCACTAATTCAGTCACCTCTCGTTTTAAGCCTGGCCACCAAAACTACTCTTGTAAATCTCGATACATTTTACTCCCTCCAGGATGCATAGCATATGGACTACCATGCGCTTCTTGCAAAATCCTTCGCCTCAACTCAAGGTCTTTTAGCATGCACACTCTCCCTTGAAAACATAATAATCCTTCCTTATTCATACTGAATTCCATTGGCTCATCACTTGAAATCAACTGCAACTTCCCACTGAGCAATCCATCGATCTGCTAATTCTCCTTAACTTGACTAACCCATGAGGGTTTCACTTGAAGTTTAGCTAGTAGACTTCCATCATCATATAAGCTGGATGATACTCGATCGAGCAGTCATAATCCTTTAACAACTCGATCCACCTCCTTTGCCTTAGGTTCAACTCCTTCTGTGTCAAAAGATACTTCAAACTCTTATGATCCGTATAAATGATAGATTTCTCCCCGTACAAATAATGCCTCCAAATCTTCAAGGTAAACACCACCGTTGCCAACTCCAAATCATGAGTGGGATAGTTTGCTTCGTGCGGTCTTAGGTGTCATGATGCATACGCAACCACCTTTCCATCTTGCATCAACACGCATCCTAGTTTCATGTGTGATGCATCACAATAAATTACGAATTCCTTCCCAACCTCCGATTGTATCAACACTAGAGCCTCCGTCAATATCCTTTTCAACTTTTCAAAACTCTCCTGCTGCTTATTAGACCAAACAAATGGAACTCCTTTTCGTAGCAACTTAGTCAATAGTGCCGCAATCAGAGAAAATCCTTCCACAAATCTTCTATAGTACCCGGCTAAACTAAGAAAACTCTAAATCTCTGTCATCGACTTAGGCGGCTTCCAATCCAATACCACTTCAATTTTTCGAGGGTCAACCCTAATCCCCTCTGCTGACACCACATGACCTAGAAAAATAACTTCCTTATGCCAAAATTCGCAAAATTCGCACTTGCTAAAGTTGGCATAAAGCTGCTTCTCCCTTAGAATTTGTAGAACCACTCGCAGATGTGAATCATCTTCCTCCTCCGATCTTGAATAGACCAAGATGTCATCAATAAAAACCACGACAAATCGATCCAGGTAGGGTTGGAACACTCGGTTCATCATATCCATAAACGCTACTGGTGCGTTAGTCAACCCAAATGGCATCACCATGAACTTGTAGTGACCATAGCGAGTCTTAAAAGTCGTCTTATGAATATCTGCCTCCTTGACATTAAGCTGATGATACCCAGACCTCAAATCTATCTTTGAAAAGACTAAGGCCCCCTTCAATTGATCGAACAAGTCATCGATCCTTGGCAACGGGTATTTGTTCCTGATGGTTAACTTATTCAATTGACGATATCCAATGCACATACGCATTAAACCATCCTTCTTCTTAACAAATAACACCGGCGCTCCCCAAGGAGACACACTTGGTCGAATAAACCCTCTATCCAACAACTCCTGGATTTGAGCTTTCAATTCCACCAACTCTTTCGGTGCCATTCTATATAGAGCAATAGATACCGACGCTGTTCCCAGAAGAAGATCAATTCCAAACTTCAATTTTTGATCCGGAGGTAATCCCGAAAGCTCTTCGAGGAAGACATCAGGAAATTCCTTCACGGTCCTAACGTCCTCAACAGTTAGGTGATTGGCTTCCAAAGCCCGTACAAACATTAGAACTGCCTTGCACCCTTTTCTCACCATTCTTTCCGCTCTTAGGGTAGTTACCATGTTTGACAGATAATTCCCCCTTTCTCCTATCACCAACACTTTACCTCCCTCGGGAGTTGTGAACACTATACGCTTGGCTGTCACAATCTAAATTGGCTCGCTACTTCACTAGCCAGTCCATACCTAAAATTAAGTCAAACTCCCCAAACGGTAATTCCATCAAATCCGTCAAGAAAACTATTCGCTGAACTTCTAAGGGTACCTCCCGATAAAGTTTATCTACTACCACAAATTGTCCTAATGGGCTAATTACCATCATCGCCTTAGGGGTAGCTTCAAAATCTAAACTTAAAGTGTCAGACACACTACTAGCAACATATGAATGTGTTGACCCAATGTCAATCAATGCAACATAAGGCAATCCAAAAATTAAAAACGTACCAGGTTATAACATCCGGTACATAAGCCTCCTCCCGACATCGAGAAGCATAAACCAACCCCGACTGCCTCGCCTTAGTGTTTCTTGCCCCTCGGCCTGGTGCCCCACAACCCTGACTGAAACCATTACCGCCTCTGGTCAGACCACGACCTCTCTGTGGCTGCTGGCCTCCTATACCCGGCTGAGCATTTTCCTGCCCTGCGAGTCTTTCCGCATCCCATGTCTGGGGACAATCTCTTATCTGATGGTCCAAAGAAACACACCTAAAGTACTTCCCACTGCCTGCCCTACACTCACCTGTATGGAGTTTGTCGCATCGGGCACACCTTCGTGTTTGCTTAGCAGCAGGTCTTTCAGCCCGTCTCGGTCCATCCGGCCTAGGTCTTTTCTGGTTACTCCTAGTTATTCCTGATGATCTAAAGTTTCTCTTAACTCCACCCCTATCTCTATCCTGGTTCAGTTTTTTCGTCCGTCTCACCTTCTCAGCTATCTTAGCTTTCTCCACAAGTAAGTAAATTCTTGCTCTTGTTGTGGAGCTATCAATACATGTAGATCGTCCTTCGGGCCATCCTCAAATGAACACATCTCTCATGCTCTGTGGCCACTATCCCTCGAGCATAATGACTAAGGCGTAGGAATTCTTCTTCATATGCCACCACCGACCTACTTCCACGAACCGATTCAGAACGCTCTATGTCACAAGATCCACATAACTCGCTCCAATATACTTACTCGAACACCGCCTTGAGTAATCCCGGTGATATGGTCAGCTACGACACCTTCCTTAATCGTAAGCCACCATTGATAAGCTTCGTCCCGAAGAATAGACACCACTCCCTTCAGCTTCTCTTCATTTATGAAGTCGAGGTCATCCATGATCTACTCCATTGCTTCTAACCAAGATCACTCGGTGTGCTAGGAGCTACACCCCAAATTCCCTTAAACACTTTCGCCCCATTGGCTCTCGGCCGCTCAGCACGAGTTTGAGCTCTGTGCCCATGCTTGCTCCAAAGAACTCTCTCCAAAACCCTTAACATAGCCTCGAGATACAAGATCATCTCCGTGATCGATCTTGAAACTCGCCTCCACAGCTGGTGGCACTAGAACTTCATTCCTGACTCGTGACCAGACCCCACGGGTTCTGACACAGCCATCTTACCCCTACCACGGCCATGCGCGAGACGTCCTCGACCCTTTGTATTCATTCTACCGCTTCGCGTTTATCTGATTAGAAATTTTATGAATTAATTATTCTTTCTTCCACTGATTAATAACGGACAGTCTTATGGGAAGTAGTTTTAACAGTAGTTCTTTCAAATTCAAATTCTATCTACAAGTTCGGTTCTCAAGTCTGTATTTTCTAATTCTAGAGTTTACATTCAATCAACATCAAGCAGAGCACCATATGCATGCATCAAACATGCAAACAACATCCAGGAACTCACATTCATCAATAGGGGTATTTTCGACATTTCACTACCAAGGGGTATTGTCATAATTTTAACCTACAAGGGTATTTTGGCAATTTTCCAAAATATGGTATATTGATGATTTTACAAAATAGGGTATATAAGCAATTTTATAAAAACAGGGTAATGGTCCCTTTCGGTTTTAGTTATAAATTTTTGGCCCGTCAGTAAGCCCTCTCGGTTAGAGTGAACAACTACTACGCACCAGGTAAGATTCCAGAGAAGAGGAGGTGAGTCAGTAGGACCACTTAACTACCAAGCTCTTCCTGGATCCAATCCTAGACATGCGTATGCCTGTTTCCACACCCTAACCTTGTGACTTGTTCACAAACCTGCTTAATTAAGAAAAATTTTAATTAAGAAAATTAAGTCTTATGAGATTTGAAGAATTGTTTAATCTAGGTCTAAGGTGCATTAACACTATCATACTAATCTCGTCCATAAGGCCCATCAAACCCATCATACATATCACATCAAAGGTTTGAATACTTACAGGTGGATCGGGTGCCAGAGACTCAAGGCCATATCTTCCAAAACCTTTCTCAACTTTCATTACTTTTATAAATTCCTACTGGACCCATTTCACAGCCTGAGTTTTGAACTGGGCTCTGATACTAAAGATGTAACATACTAAATCTGACCCATACGTCATTACTGGATCTGGTATGCTACAAGTTTAATTCTTGAAAACTTTTCTTCGATGGGTTTTGAAAATTTTAGTTTATTTAGTCATTATTTGAAAAAAATAAAAGAAACTTAAACTTTTATGTTGAGTGGATTTGAAAAGCCCATTTATCACTCCATTTTATTATTAAGACTTTGGGCACACATAGGTTTATAAACATGTGACATATTAAAGTAAAATAAAGTAAAACAAGTAACAAATAAATTGGAAACCTAAGTTATGGGGCCTTATTACAAAAATATATTCCCAAAAAAAAAAACAAATAATAATCCATAATGATAATGAAAGTGTTGATGGCCCCTCGAGTCTGCCTCGGCTCCCGTATCCACGGTCTACTGCTTATCTGTGGAGTGGGAAAAATAAAAGGGTGAGTCACCAAGACTCAGTGTGCAAAACTTGAAAACACATAAAAGCCTAGGGCCCACAAACACATTATGGGCCTTGGCCCGCATGTAATGGTAACAAAATATGTCACGCATCATGGCCCATCCCAAAACCTAAGAGTCCATCCTCTACACACCCCCGTACCAACCGTTACACCGTGGGGATTTCTACAATCAACCCTCCATCCACTACACAACACATCGGTGGCTGTGTTGCCTGTCATATAGATCGATCACTTACGCGATCCTCAGAAATGCATTATAGTATTCGAAAACTATGCTACCTATCATATAGACCAATTGCTTATGCAAACTTCAGAAATACATTATAGCATTCGACAGCTATGCTGCCTGTGGCAAAGCCACGATCGCCTCGCGACCCTACTCCCCTACTATAAATCCACCAATCAATCTCATCCCATGCATGCATACATACAAGAAACAAGTCATCAAGCCATCTAACAATTCTCATACTTTCACATGCTATGATTCACATAGAAAAGTTTCAATGGTTACATACTTGGCATCCCATGCCTACCCTTTCTGGGTAATACGACTGTTCATAGAGCCTTTCCTTCCAGCTTTTAGCCCTTAGCATACATATAATATATCAATGCTTTTGTGTTAAGAATCTACACACCTTATTATGGTTACGAAGACAATTTTATGTCGACCTTTATCGAAGCGATACAATTGCTATCCGCCTAAGATCTCGCTCGTGTCGGTCTACAACTCGATGTACCAATCTCAAATAGTGAACTCTATTCGTTTCTTAAACTTAGGGATTGGGTTTACGGACCCAACCCTCTCCTTTGCCTGATCCATATTTGATTCCATCCAAAAAGTCCTTGTCAGAACTACTATAGCGAAATAGGGTTAAACCATATCATATGAGTTAATATCTCAATTATGATAGCGAATCTTAATAGGAATCTAAAGAAATCCCTTACCTTGAGATCCCGAAATCGATAGGATACTAGAGATTAATGGTTTCCAGCTTTTTGAGATTTGGATGTTTCAATATTCTATAATTTCCCGGAGTGCCGCCCAAAAGAACATGCGATCAATGAAAGAGTCAAACTAAAGATAGCCTATCAATCAACTAGCCATTCGGCTATGGTCTCAAAATCGAAAGAGAAAAGAATTTGGTTCTTTCCTTTACAGAGAAATCGACACTTCAAGAAAATCTCAGTTTATGGAGAAATCGACACAAGAGGAAAAGAATGGAAAAAGAAAGTGAATTAAGTGGTTTCAACTTTTAGTAGAGAAATCAACAGAGAGAAAAAGGAATAGACAAAGGTATTCGGTTATGGAGATAAGAAGAAAATTGAGAGGTTTTGACTTTTGGAAAAGAAAAGAGAATAGTGAGTGTAGAGAAGGACTGAGAATTTCGGCATAAATAATAGGGTTCAGATGCTGAAATTTGAAGAGATACACTCCTATTTATAGGGAATTTCGGCACTTACCTATCAAATGCCAGAATTGCCCTTTTGAAAACCGAAACTAATTGACAAACATGGGGAATTTTGGCACCCCTTATGCCACATCAAATCTGATTCTTCCTCCCCTCAGAGTTGGAATTTCGGCCAACTCTGCTTACAGTAGATAACTCCCATCTTTTCTCCTTAATCTACTCATAACTAATATTAGTACAATTATCTATATTATTCAACAGATAAATCTCCCTATTTTTAAGCCTTGTTGCCATCCAACCGTACCCACCTATATGCCAAAATTTAGCTAATTAAAATTAAAGGAATTGGGCTTCATGCCCCTTGAGTTTGGGCCTCCTCAGTTGATGCCACCTCCTTGCTCTCTAAGTGGCGCCATTTTGCCACTGGGCCACAAGCCCACTTGTGTTTAAAACACAGATAACATCTTTTAAACCTTCTAGTGTCCAAAAAAAAAATTCACCAAGGCCTCGGCCCAATCTGAGCCCCTTAAATACTCTAATTAACACATTGAACGTAATACACATCAATGCAAAGGCCCATTAATTCAGGATGTTACAACATATCTCACTTATACACAATCACATATATATACCTCTCATACCTAATAGTAGTATGCATTTGAAATGTACCTGAATCAATTACATATTTTACATAGTCTATCATTTCTCAGAATTGCCCGTTGAACCACTTAAAATCCAATAGGACACTCGAATACTCGTACAACGCCGACATCCCAGACATGGTATTTCATGTAAAAAAATTTGATGCCACTATCCTAGACAGGGTCTTACACTAATCAAATACGATGCCAATGTCCCAGACATGGTCTTACACGTAAATCTCAAATCGATACCAACGTCCCAGACGTGGTCTTACACGATATCAGCTATCGAAACTTTATGTCATGACATATGAATCCTATCTATTCCTAAGGTTCGTACGAGACTTTTTGAACATTGACATATTATCGATACCTCTTCGTATTTCATTATATATATATATATATATATATATCATTCAAAGCCATTCATTACAATTAAATATTATATGAACATGAATGAATCAACTTAAATACATTTATTTGTATATAGACTTACCTCATATGGATATAGATGGACGGATTCGGCTATTCGATCACTTTCGACTTTCCTCGATCTAAATCTATTTTCTTTGGTTCTTGATCTATGCATATTCAAATTTAACCCTTTTATTCACCAAATCATTCAATTCAATCCAAAGACACACATTTAGGGTAATTTACAAATTACCCATCATATTTTCACATTTTGACATTTAAGTCCCTATTTCAAAAAATCACAAAATTTAAAAAATTCCCTTGTACCCATGCTTAGACAAATTTCCATCATGATCATACAAGTCCATAAATTTCATTTATTTCATATTTTAGTCCCTCAAAATATTATTTTCACAATTTAGTTCAAATTACTCAAATTCAACAAAAATCCAAAGACAAAACATGTTTATCTAACACATATATTTCATATTTCATCAACTAATATCACAAAGATTACAAAACCATCAATGGCACATTTCAGATTCTTCATCAAATTCCAAAATTAAGGCATGGGTTTGATAATATACTAAGCAACGATCAAAAAAATGTAGAAATTAAAAAAAAACAGAACAAAAACTAACCTTGCATCAACCAAAATTGTGTGCCGAATGTGAAAGAGCTTCAAACCCTTCTTTTTCTTTCAAGAATCAGTGGAAGAAAGATAAGAATGGCCATTTTCATGCTTTTTTTTATTAAATTAAACTTAATTAACATTTTACCATTTTTCCTTTAATGATATATTAATGAAAAACATTTAATCTATGGACATAATTGTCTACTAACTTAAAAATTACATAATAACATCATAAGGGCTTCATATTAATAGAGACATAGCACATAGGTACTTTTAACACATGGCATGCTAATTTTGCATTTAATGCGATTTAGTCCATTTCTCAAATTAAGCACACAAACAACAAAATTAATTCACAAAACTTTAATACATGCTTAATCACATACTGTAAACACAGAAAATAATATTCAAATATTTTTCTAACTCAAATTTGTGGTCTCGAAATTATTATTCTGACTAGGGTCTAAATCGGACCATTACACTAGGACACACCCGTACTGCAGACCGTGTTCGACCCTGCGTAACTCGTTGACTTGTGCCACATAGTCGGCCACATGCCCAAGTACTAGGTCGTGTAACACACACGGATGAGACACACGCTCGTGTCTCTTCCCTTGTGCTCAATTCTGAGCATTCTTTTTCTCAAATTTAAGGTGCAAGGGACACATGGTCTAACCACATGCCCATGTACCAGGCCGTGTGTCACACACGGTCAAGACACACGCCCGTGTGTCTACTCGTGTGGATAAAATAAAGCTATTTTCTAGCTTTATTTCTCACCCAAACTTTGTCAATGACCTACACCAAAACCTTCATTCATATACCAACCAATTCAAGCATCATAATCAAGTTAATTTTAACCTCTAACATGATATATTATTACATGCATTCATGCTTTTGATCTTATCTTTTATAAGCATACTTGTTTAACCTTTCTCAACCAATCAATAATAAATACTTATGTTATCACCATAAAATAATCTTACTATATACATGTACCAAAACATAATCATCACTAGCCATTCCAATGGCTAGATTACAATAATCATTTACATGCCAATATGGCCAATTTAACCTATGCATGCCATTATAACCATAATTGACTTACCATATATACCAAAATGAATGATGGATAGTGTGAGTGATCTCCGCCAAGCTTCCAATCCAACAAGCTTCTGATTTACTATAAAACAGGGAAATAAAACTAAGTAAGCATATAATGCTTAGTAAGTTCGTATAACATGGTACTTAACTTACCATTTATTCTATCTCAAGATAAACATGTAAGGCACATTTAATAAATTTGATCTCAAGCCCTACACATATTCTTATTGCCCTTGTTAGTAATATATTCCATAATAACATCAAGAAACATATATGGGCACAACAACAATCAAGTTTCCAGGCACATATGCTTTCCACTTCACGTATTCATTTAACATGTATAAATCATATCTTTATATTACAAGTATATTTTCTTAATAATTCATCTCGAATTCAGATTATTTCATATTAGAACTTTACTCACACAATTTGAAGTATCAATGCCATACTAGTTGTACACTCAAGGTGTACAAATCTATAATCAAGGGTGAACATATTCATCAAACAAATTCCATGTATAAATTTCATCATCTCATATTTCCATATAGCAATTATCAAATATCATCATTTTCATATATTTCAAGCAGATACGTGTAAAAACCATTTTTTTCATGTCAGCATTTTTCCCGTTGAATTTATTTGAAATTTTGATTGATACTCAGATAGTACACACAAAGTGTACTAATCAGCAAATCCGTCAATTCATATTCAGAGTTGCCCTAATACGACACCTAATTAGAAAGCACACTCTCGAGCCTCATAGCATATAACAGAATAACCAGTCCAGGCTAAATTCTATTATCAAGTGAGATCAGGATTACTAGTCCAGGCTAAATCTTTTCTGTAGCATATACTTTAATGACCTTAATAAGGATTACTCGTCTAGGCTAAATACAATTTAAACTCAATTTAATCTAATTTACATCTTAGGCAAAATTACCTTCTTTCCTCTAAACTTTTAATTAATAATGATTTCTTCCCTAGGCTTGAAAAATGAAATTCATGCAATTTACTCCTTATTCCAAGCCTAACTATAATTTCAATACAAAATTTACATCACTTGTATTCTATATAATTAAGAATTTTCCTTGTATTCTATAAAATTCAAAATTCTTCTTCAATTTACACAACTTTACAATTTAGTTTCTAAATCATGTTTTCATGAAAAATCACTTTGTAAAAGTTGTTTATCTATCATCAACCTTTCATATTCTACCATAAATTTGAAAATTTTAACATATTCATCCATGACATAATTTCAATGCTATGATAACTTTTCAAATTAATCCCCTAAATAGATAGATTAGACTATCTCGATTTTAAAAATATAAAAATTACTAAAAACGGGGCCTGAATACTTACCTAATTTGGCCAAGAAAGCTTGCTTTCTCTTTCCAAAGGTTTCCATGCAATATTTGGGGGAAGAAGATGATATAAAATGATTTTTATTTCTATTTAATTTGTAACATCCTAAATTTATAGGCCTGTGCATTTTGTGTAATGATGCTTAAATATGTTAAATTAAGAATTAGAGGTTCAGTTTGGGCTCAAGAATGGGTTGAGGCCTTGACAAAATATTCTGTTAGGCACTCTAGGACTTGAAACAAAGTAATGGTAGTTTAGTTGGCCTAATGGGCTTATGGCCCAGTTGTAAGGGGCGCAGCGAGGGAAGCTGTTTAAGTGGCGCCTTGGACTGATGAGTAGGCCCAAATTTGGCCGCATGGGGCCTAAGAAATTGGGTCAAAAATTTGGCAGCCCAAGGAGAACTAGGAGGGACGACACAAGGCTATTAACTAGGGGGATTTTATGTTTTAATTATGTGGATAATAAGAGATAAAAGGGGAAGTAGTGGTGTGATGTAGGTCTTTGATGGATGAGTGCTCAGATAGGGATAAGGGAAAGAATGATTAGAGTGATCTCTTGGAAGCTAGTGTTGGCTAAAAATCAAACTCAGGAGGGGGAGGAATCGATTTAGTATAGGCAGAGAGGTGTGCCAAAAAATTTCTGCTATGTTCTCATCATCTTTTTCTTTCCCTGCCGAAATCCCCATTCTCCCTCTCAACTTTCTTTTTTTTCTTTTCTTTTTGGCCGAACCTTTTGACAATTTCTTTCTCATTCATTTCAAATACTTTAGCCAAAATCTGGAAGCCTTTCCTTGATTCCTTTTTACTTTCTTTCTAAGCCAAAGTCAAAACACTTTACTCAGACCTTCTAAAAGTCGAAGACACATCAGTTCATCTTTTTTGGGATTTCATAAACGCTCAAATCCCTAGATCTCATCTCCTATGTTTGTCGAATTCTCTCTGAGGTGTTTGCTTGTGCCGAATCTTGAAGAAAACTCAGGGTAAGTGTCGATTCGTGAGATTTCAGTCTTTTTCAGCCTTTTAGAGACTCTAGTCAAATGGCTATATGGAAACTAATCCTGTGTTTTTCTCTTATTTGTGACATTTCAGGATTTGAAGGGGAGTCAATTGCTTATATTTCTAAGTCAAATTTTAGTGGCACTCGAATCGTGTTACTTTCAGGAATTGAAGGTAAGGGAGATCTATAATTTTAAGCTTGTAGATTCGGGTATACGCTAACCCTTGGTCGAATATAGGAAGGCCTTATCTTTGTGTTCTTCCGGCTTTTGAGCAAAGTTGTAGACAAAGGGCAGTAGATCTGATTAGCGAGGGTATCGACGTAGAGGGTAGTCCTACGTATGTATCAGGTGTGTAACACTTCCACACCATTTAGATTGCCTGTTATAATATGGTTATAAATCTGTTAAATTCTGTTAATTGCCAAAATTCTGGCATAACGGTTGAAACTCGAAGAGGGTAAAGGTGAATCACTGTCATTCATAAATGAATGTTTCTGTTGAGATGATATGTTTTATGTGTATGCCGATTTCTATGATTGCACGGGGTTAGGAGATTGATGAAAGGGGAGGTGTTCTGTTGTAGTGGCTTTTGCCATGATCTGTTATAGTGGCCTTTGCCATGATCTGTTGTAGTGGCTTTTTCCATGATCTGTTGTAGTGGCTTTTTGCCATGATCTGATGATGAGCAACTAACTGCAGCATGACTGCCATCGATAGTGTGTAGCGGTGTAGGTTGATTGTAGAAATCTCCAACGGTGTGATTGGCAAGTAAGGGTGGTGTGTAGCGGGTGGAAACCTAGGATTGGGTTGGGCTTTGCATAATTCCTGATATATTATATTTTGTTATCTGCTTTGTGGGGCTAAGGCCCAATCTGATGGTGCACGAGGGTTGCACACTGAGTCTCACGACTCACCCTTTTATTTAACATCTTTCAGGTAGCACCTAGTGCATCAGATCGGGCTGGAGAGGAGCGCAAGGTGGCCATGCGAGAGAATATTTTGATTTAGTAAAAGACTTTACTTAGTTTATTTATTCTTATTATTTTTAATTAGTGGGTTCTAAATTTCATTGTAATAAGGCCACGGGCCACTAGCTTTATATTTTTTTCGATTTCATTTTGGGCTTTTATTATTAGACATTTAGATTTTACATCTTAATTAAGCTAAGTCATCATATAAAATTTATATCTTTTATCAGCTATCAAACCGTTAAGTTTTTTGGAATACATGTTTAAACTCGACAAATGTTTTCCAAAAATGCAACATGTTTTACTAAATCTTCTTAGTGACGTGCCAGATCTGGTCGTGGTGTTTGGGCCGAGTTTGGGGTGTTATAAATTGGTATCAGAGCTCGATTCAAAACTCAACTTTGGGGTTTTGGGGCTCAAAATGTTTTCTAAAGATGGGTTTTGAAACATGAATTTTTATAAATGCTACAGCACATTAGCTTAGCATGGTACTGCGTCTCCTACCAAGTTTGCTGTAAGTATTCTGAACCATTGTGTGTTAAGTATTTGTGGGCTCGATGGGTTTTATGGGACGTAGATCAGTTTAAATAGAATTTGATGTACTTTAGATCTAGTTTACACCATACTTTAAACTTCATAAAACTTAACCTAATTAAACAAACCCGGGAATAAGTCACTGAGTTAGGGTGTGGTAACAGGCATACGCATGTCTAGGATTGGATCCAGGGAGAGTTTGGTACTTAAGTAGTCCTAGTGACTCACCTCCTCTTTGCTGGAATCCTACCTGGTGCGTAGTATCTGTTCACCTTAGCCATGAGGACTTGTTGATGGCCCAAAATTTATAATTAAAACCCGAAAGGGACCAACCACCCTATTTTCACAAAATTGCTAGAATGCCCTAGTTTTATAATAAATTACCAAAATACCCCTGATTTGTAAAATTATCAAAATACCCCCAGATTGCAAAATTATCAAAATACCCCTGTTTCACGAAATTACCAAAAGACCCTTATTTTGAAAAATCACCAAGATACTCTATTTTGAAAAATTATGAAAATACCCTTGTGGGTAAAATTACAAAAATACCCCTAGGTAGTGAAATGATGAAAGTACCCCTAGGAGAGGAATATGAGTTCATGGATGTTGCTTGTGTGGTTGATGTGTGAATGTGATGTTCTGATTGATGATGATTGAATGAGAATTCTAGAATTAGGGAATATAGACTTGAGAAATGAACTTGTAGATAGAATTCGAATTCGAAGGAACTACTATCGAAATGATTTTACATAAGATTGTTCGCAGTTAATAAGTGGGAAAGAATTAATTATTCATAAAATTCTTAATTAGATAAATGTCAATCGAAAGAATGATTACAAAGGGTCAAGGACGTCCCGCGTGGTCGTGGTAGGGGCAAGATGACCGTGTCTGAACTAGTAGGGTCTGGCCATGGGTTAGGAGATGAGATATCGGATCTGCCAGCTGTAGAGGGAGAATTTTAGGACCAAAAGGGTGGAGATAATGCAGTGTCTTAGGCGATGCTGTGGGTCCTTAAAAGAGTGGCTGGAGTAGGCACGGGTTTAGGAGCTCAGAAGTCTGTGTCTGAACGACTCCGAGCCAACGAGCAGAGATGTTTAGGGGAGTTTCTGGCGTAGCCCCTAACACAGATGAGTTTTGGTTGGAGGCAACTGAGCGCATAATGGAATTACCGTTTGGAAAGTTTGATCTTATCTTAGGAATGGATTGGTTGACTAAACACCGTGCTAAGTTGGATTGTGAGACTAAGCGCATGGTGTTGAATACCCCGGAAGGCGGGGAGGTGGTTGTGTTAGGAGAGGGAAGGAATTATTTGTCCAACGTGGTATCTTCTTTGAAAGCCATTAAGATGATTCGGAAAGGGTGTAACACATTTCTAGCTTTTATCAGTGCTTTGGATGTTAAGGAGGTGATTGTCGATGAGGTTCGAATAGTTAAGGATTTCACAGATGTCTTTCCTGAGGAATTGCCAAGATTACCCCCAGATCGTGAAGTGGAGTTTGGAATAGAGCTACTTCTGGGTACAGCTCTAGTGCCTATTGCTCCGTACAGGATGGCACCGAAAGAATTGGTGGAACTCAAAGCCCAGATCCAGGAACTATTGGATCGGGATTTATCTGACCGAGTGTGTCTCCGTGGGGAGCCCCGGTCCTTTTTGTGAAGAACAAGGATGGATCCATGCGTATGTGTGTGGATTGCCTTCAATTGAATAAGTTGATGGTTAAGAACAAGTACCCACTGCCAAGAATCGATGATCTATTCGATCAGCTCAAAGGAGCTTCGGTCTTTTCTAAGATTGACTTAAGGTCGGGATATCATCAATTAAGGGTGAAGGAAGGAGACATTCATAAGATGGCATTTCAGACTCGGTACGGTCATTACAAATTTTTGGTGATGCCGTTCGGGTTTACGAATGCGCCAGCGGCATTTATGGATATGATGAACCGAGTATTTCAACCGTATCTTAATCAGTTCATCGTTGTGTTCATCGATGATATCTTGGTTTACTCCAAGTCCGAGGAGGAGCATGATGCACATCTTCGTGTGGTGTTGCAAATTCTGAGGGAGAAAGCAGTTGTACGCAAAGTTCAATAAGTGTGAGTCCTTGCTGAAGGAAGTGACTTTCTTAGGGCATGTAGTTTCCACAGAGGGAATTAGGGTGGACCCTCGGAAGATAGAAGCCGTATTGGAATGGAAACTGCCAAAGTCGGTGGTAGAGATTCAGAGTTTCCATGGTCTGGCAGGGTACTACAGAAGATTTGTTGAAGGGTTCTCATTGATAGCAACACCTTTAACTAAGTTGTTGAGGAAGGGAGTATCGTTTGTATGGACCGACAAATAGCAGGAGAGTTTTGAGAAGCTGAAGAGATTCTTGATGGAAGCACTAGTGTCAATTCAGCCAGAGGCAGGAAAAGAATTTACCGTCTACTATGATGTGTCACTCACGGGCTTGGGATGTGTGTTGATATAAGATGGAAGAGTTGTTGCATATGCGTCTCGACAGTTGAGACTGCATGAATTAAACTACCCTACGCATGATTTAGAATTGGCGGCGGTAGTGTTTGCTCTGAAGATTTGGAGACACTACCTGTATGGGGAGAAGTCGATTATATACTCGAACCATAAGAGCCTGAAGTATCTCCTTACCTAGAAGGAGTTGAATCTGAGGCAACGTAGGTGGATTGAGCTCTTGAAGGACTATGACTGCTCGATCGAATATCATCTGGGTAAGGCTAATGTGGTGGCAGATGCACTGAGTCGAAAGGGAATAGCGGATTTAAGGGCTATGTTTACTCATCTTAGTCTGTATGAGGATGGGAGTTTGGTAGTTGAGCTCCAAGTAAGACTTATGTGGACAAGTCAGATCAAGGAGAGGCAACTTCTAGACGAAGTTTTGAGTGCTCAACTCCGACAAGTGCGAAGTGGTGAAGGAGAGGACTATAGTTTGAATGGTGATGGAGTCCTATGTTTTCGTAAGAGAGTTTGTATGCCAAAGGATGTGGAGTTGAGGTAGATGATTCTTCAATAGGCGCATAGTAGCCCTTACGCTATGCATCTTGGAGGGGTTAAGATGTATCAAGACTTTCGAGAATAATTCTAGTGGCTAGGTCTGAAGCGAGAGGTAACAGAATTCGTGGGTAAATGTTTGACGTGCTAGCAGGTGAAAGTGGAACACCAGTTGCCTTCAGGGTTGTTGCATCCCGGTAAAGATTCCACAGTGGAAATGGGAAAGAATCACGATGGATTTTGTTAGTGGGTTACCCTTACGCCTACTAAGAAGGATTCAATTTGGGTGATTGTGGATCGGCTGACGAAGTCTTCTCACTTTATACTGGTTCCTGTCGATTTTTCTTTGCAAAGGTTGGCTAAGTTGTATGTGGCTGAGGTGGTGAGACTGCATGGTGTACCTGTGTCGATTGTATCAAAAAGAGACCCTAGGTTCACATCGCGGTTCTAGAAGGCTCTACATCAGGCAATAGGAACAAGGCTAGACTTCAGCACTGGTTTTCATCCACAGACTGATGGTCAGTCTGAGAGGGTAATTCAGATCTTGAAGGATATGCTAAAGGGTTGCATCATCGATTTTAGGGGAAGCTGGGAGGAGTATTTGCCTTTGGCAGAATTCACGTACAATAATAGTTATCAATCTAGTATTCGGATGGTGCCTTATGAAGCATTGTACTGAAGGAGATGTCGTACCCCAACTTGTTGGGCAGAGTTGAGTGAGCGTCAGGTGTTGGGCCTAGAACTAGTGTCAGAAATGAAAGAGAAAGTTAGGTTATTTTGGGCTCAGTTGAAGGAAGCTTCTGATCGGAAGAAGTCGTATGCGGATCTTAAATAGAAGGGGATGGAGTTTGCAGTAGGAGATCAAGTCTTCTTGAAAGTATCACCGTGGAAGAAGGTAATGAGGTTTGGTCAGAAGGGTAAGCTAAGTCCCCGATTTATTGGTCCTTATCGAGTGCTGGAATGTGTGGGTCCAGTGGCATATCGATTGGAGTTACGTTTAGAGTTGGAGCAGATACATGACGTGTTTCATGTCTTAATGCTAAGACGTTATCATTCTGATCCCTCACACATTGTGCCGGTGGAAGAGATTGAAGTAAGGCTAGATTTGTCCTTTTAGGAGGAGCCAGTGCAAATTTTAGATCGAGACGTAAAGGTGTTGAGAAGGAAGTCTATCCCTTTGGTCAAGGTCTTGTGGTGAAACCACGGTACGGAGGAAGCGACATGGGAATCAGAGGATGTTATGCAACAGCAATATCCCCATCTCTTCTAATCAGGTAAATTTTGAGGCCGAAATTTATTTTAAGGGGGTAGAACTGTAACATCCTGAATTTATGGGCCTGTGCATTTTGTGTAATGAATGCTTAAATATGTTAAATTATGAATTAGAGGTTCAATTTGGGCTCAAGAATGGGTTGAGGCCTTGACAAAATATTTTGTTAGGCACTCTAGGACTTGAAATAAAGTAATGATAGTTTAGTTGGCCTAATGGGCTTGTGGCCCAGTAGCAAGGGGCGCAGCGAGGGAAGCTGTTTAAGTGGCGCCTTGGACTGATGGGTAGGCCCAAATTTGGCCACATGGGGCCCAAGTAATTGGGTCAAAAATTTGACAGCCCAAAGGGAACTAGGAGGGATGGTACAAGGCTATTAACTAGGGGGATTTTATGTTTTAATTATGTGGATAATAAGCAGATAAAAGGGGAAGTAGTGGTGTGATGTAGGTCTCTGATGGATGAGTGCCTAGATAGGGATAAGGGATAGAATGATCAGAGTGATCTCCTGGAAGCTAGTGTTGGCCAAAAATCAAACTCAGGAGGGGGGAGGAATCGGTTTAGTATGGGCAGAGAGGTGTGCCGAAAAATTTCTGCTATGTTCTCATCATCTTTTTCTTTCTCTACCAAAATCCCCACTCCATTCTCCCTCTCAACTTTCTTTCTTTTCTTTTCTTTTTGGCCAAACCCTTTGACAATTTCTTTCTCATTCCTTTCAAATACTTTAGCCAAATCTATAAGCCTTTCCTTGATTCCTTTTTACTTTCTTTCTAAGCCAAAGCCAAAACACTTTACTCAAACCTTCTAAAAGTCAAAAATGCATCAGTTCATCTTTTTCGGGATTTTCATAAAAGCGAAATCCCTAGATCTCATCTCCCGTGTTTGCCAAATTCTCTCTGAGGTGTTTGCTTCTGCCAAATCTTGAAGAAAACTCAGGGTAAGTGTCGATTCGTGAGATTTTAGTCTATTCCAGCTTTTTAGAGAATCTAGCCGAATGGCTATATGGAAACTAATCCTGTGTTTTTCTCTTATTTGCGGCATTCCAAGATTTTAAGGGGAGTCAATCACTTAGATTTCTAAGTCAAACTTTAGCAGCACTCAAATCGTGTTACTTTTGGGAATTTAAGGTAAGGGAGATCTGTTAATTTTAAGCGTGTAGATTCGGCTATACACTAACCCTTGACTGAATGTAGGAAGGCCTTATCTTTGTGTTCTTCTGGCTTTTGAGCAAAGTTGCAGACAAAGGGCAGTAGATCTAATTAGAGAGGTATCGACGTAGAGGGTAGTCCTACGTATTTATCAGGTGTGTAACACTTCCACACCATTTAGATTGCCTATTATAATATGGTTATAAATCTATTAAATTCTGTTAAATGCTAAAATTCTGGCATAACGGTTGAAACCAAAGAGGGTAAAGGCGAATCACCAGGTTAATGAATTCTATCATTCATAATTGAATGTTTCTATTGAGATGATATGTTTTATGTGTATGCCGATTTTTGTGATTGCACGGGGTTGGGAGATTGATGAAAGGGGAAGTGTTCTGTTGTAGTCGCTTTTGCCATGATCTGTTGTAGTGGCTTTTGCCATGATCTGTTGTAGTGGCTTTTTCCATGATCTGTTGTAGTGACTTTTAGCCATGATCTGATGATGAGCAGCTAACTACAGCATGACTGCCATCGATGGGGTGTAGCGGTGAGGGTTGATTGTAGAAATCCCCAATGGTGTGATTGCTAGGTAAGGGTGGTGTGTAGCAGATGGAAACTTAGGATTGGGTTGGGCTTTGCATAATTCCTGATATATTATATTTTGTTATCTGCTCTGTGGGGCTAAGGCCCAATCTGATGGTGTACAAGGGTTGCACACTGAGTCTCGCGACTCTCCCTATTATTTAACATCTTTCAGGTAGCACCTAGTGCATCAGACCGGGCTGGAGAGGAGCGAAAGGAGGCCATGCTAGAGAATATTTTGATTCAGCAAAAGACTTTACTTAGTTTATTTATTCTTATTTTTTTTAATTAGTGGGTTCTGAATTTCATTGTAATAAGCCCATGGGCCACTAGCTTTATATTTTTTTTTCATTTTTATTTTGGGCTTTTATTATTAGACATTTAGATTTTACATCTTAATTAAGCTAAGGCATATAAAATTTATATCTTTTATAAGCTACCAAACCGTTAAGTTTTCCGGAATACATGTTTAAACTCGACAAATATTTTCTAAAAATGCGACATGTTTTACTAAATCTTCTTAGTGACATGTCAGATCTGGTCGTGGTGTTTGGGCCGGATTTGGGGTGTTACATAATTATTTATCATCTTTTAGTTTTATCACTTTCCAATTTAGTCCTTAGCCTTTTTCTAATTTTCCATGGATGAATCATCCAAAAATATGAACTAACTTTTCATTAATGGTCTAATTACCATATAAGGATCTCCAATTTAATGTTCTAAAGCTATTTAATCCCTTTAGGTATTAGAACACAACTTTTCACTTTACGTGATTTAGTCCTTTATCAAATTAAACATGTAATCGATAAAATTTCTTTACGAAATTTTCACACAATATTATCATCATATTTTAGATCATAAAATAGTATTAAAATAATTTTTCTTTTCGGGCTCAAATCTGTAGTCCCGAAACCACTGTTTCAATTTTATCAAAAATTGGGTTGTTACATTACTGTTTCATTTGATTGTTCTTATTTCTTAAATTGCAATTATCTCTAGAGATAAAAGGTTGTTTGCATACTATAAACTGAGACTGATTCCGAAAGGGTTGGATTAAGATTAAATGAAATGAGCAAGTATTCGATAGACACTTGTAGTCGACTCTAGACATAGCATCACGATAATACAGAAAGAACCCATGCAAGATATCTAAAAAGCCTATAGACACGAGCAAGGTAACTTGAGGTTTTGTCCTCACGAGAGGCAGACCACTTTAGAACTCTTCTGTGTAGTAAGGTAGATACAATTTTGCCAGGGCATTATTAATAGTAAGGACTGATTTTGGGTAATCCCGACTTTTCGAATCAAGATCACTCTATCCTTATTCTTTCTCGTAGTATCTTTGTTACATCATATTTAGTTGTCTATTCCTTTGTTTACAGTCTATTCGAATAATCACTCTTGTTATTGCCATTACATTTCTGTTTGCACTTTTGCTATAGCATTTCTAGTTATTTATGAATACCACATATTGCTTACATCATTACTCCACTAATTGTCATTGCATATTTATCATTGACATTTTCCATAACATTAATCGCATTTTATTATAATTTCTTGACCACTTTTATGCCTCAATCCGATCCTTGTGGGAACAATACTCACTCATAACTTTATTACTTGAACCAACGTGTATACTTGCACAAAATCACATATCATTTCACACATAAGAAATTTTTAGTGTCATTATCTGGGATCGACAATTTGGTGAAATTTGGTTTAGTTATTTTATTTAGCAGTTTTATTTAACTTAGTGTATTTAGTTTTTACAGGTTTGCCATCAGTGCATGAAAAGAGGCATTCCTGCTAACACAAAATACCTTTTTGATCTAGAGATTGACAGAACCTTGCAAAGAAAGAGAGAAGATTTGAAAAAAATGGCTGGAAACAAGAATGATCTTAACGGTAATCCAAATGATCGCAATGAAAATCTACCCGTTGGACGTGTGGTGGATGAACGAGATAGGCCAATTAGAGAGCATATCATCCCAATGCTGGATGATTTGAATCCAGGGATAGTTAGACCAACCATAAAAGCTCAACAATTCAAGTCGAAACCGATAATGTTCTAGATGTTAAAACAGTAGGACAGTTTAGTGGATTACCTACTGAAGATATGAGATTACATTTAAGACTCTTTCTAGAAGTATGTGATTCATTCAAATAGTAGGATGTTCTAAAGATTCCTTGAGACTTAAGCTATTCTCGTATTCTTTTAGAGATCGTGCGAGAGCATTAAGCTATTCTCGTATTCTTTTGGAGATCGTGCGAGAGCATGGCTGAATGCCTTGCCATCAGGAATAGTAGCATCATGGAATGATTTTTTCCAAAAATTCTTGCTATGGTATAACTCGCCTACTATGAATGCCAAGTTGAGAAATGATATTACATCTTTTCAGAAAGGAAGGACGAGACATTATATGAGGCTTGGTTAAATACTCAATTCAAAAATGTCCGATGCATGGATTCCAGCACTGGACTCAAATGGAGATGTTTTACAACAGGCTGAATGCGCATACAAGGATGGTAGTTGATGCGTCTACCAATACTGCTTTATTAGACAAAACTTATAATAAAGCATAAGAAATCTTAGAAAATATTGCCAACAACAATTATCAGTATCCAATCACAAGATTTGGGATGAGTAAGAGAGCTTCCGATACCATAAAGCTTGACGCAATCACTTTTTTAACAGCCTAAGTATCTTCTCTAGCTAATATGATTAAAACCATGAAAAATCAAACTGTAGTCCATGAAATGAAATCAATAGAGTTTTCATGTGTTTATTACGGGGAAACTTATGTGTTTAATGAATGCCCATCAAACCTAGCATCAGTATACTACATGGATAATTCCAATCAAAATAGCAATCGATATTCCAATGCCTATAATTCAGGGTGGAAGCAGCATGTAACATCCCAAAATTGGGCCTAGTAGGATTGGGCCCAATGGGCCTTAGACGTAGTAGCATTCAAAATTTTTTAGAACTGTATTAATGCAAGTTAGACTTATTAAGTAAGTGATTCTGGAAGGTTAGAGGGCTTCTATGAAGTCCCGGGATCGAACTTTGGCTTTGGGGAAATTTTGGTTTTAGGTGAAAAAAAAAACCCTGGAAGTTTGCAGGTAGGCCTTAAGAATAAAATGTGGAGGAAAATGACACAAGTGGAGTGTGTGGTGTAGTGGCAAAGTGATGCCACATAAGAGGCAAGGGGGTGACGGCGAAAGGAAGGAAGGAGGTCCAAGGTTCAAGTCTTGGCTTTTGCATTTTGGTTTTCTTTTTACTTGGACCTTAGAATTTGGCTATAGATTTATATTTAGTTGCGCATGGTTAAGACACAAGAGGAGCTTGTGGACAAGTGGTTAGCGGCGTGGATTATGTTGTAAGGGAGCCTGGGTTCGAATCTCATGGTAAGCAATAGAGCATTTATTTTACGGATTGGATGGTAAGGGTTTCAGTTGAATTTAAACTCTACTGACGGAGGGATCCCACATCGAAAAGAAGGAAGGTGAAGAGCTAGTTAGAGTTAACATACCTTGGTGGGCGTTTGGGCATAGGAGTGGTCGCAGGGCAGTTTAACACCAGACTCCTATCAGGTGTGTAACTCTCTCTTTACTCTAGCTGTAGAGCGGCAAATACCAAAGTGCCGATCACGACAATAGTAGTCACACGAGCGTGCGAGCGAACGTGTAGGGCTTCAACGCGATAGTTGAGGCCATCAGTAGTATTCTTGTGGGTTGGGGCTACTTGGGTCGCGATGGGCTGAAGTGGGCCCAATGGGCCTGTGGGCCCAATTGAATAAATTGCATGATGATATAGTATATAGTGAACAAGATTAGGTGGAACTTATATATGTGGCTAGATGTATGTTAGGTGGGCCACACGAGTGTGTGGGCTCGAATGGGTCAGAATCTGGTTTTAGGCCCAATAGTCCGATACGACCAGAAATGGTAGCTGAGTCGCTCTGGGCGACATTAGGCCTTCGGAAAGGCCATTATAGGTGCAAAATTACCAAAATACCCCTGTTTATGAAATTACCAAAATAGCCCTGGTTTACGAAATTACCAAAATACCCTCGATTTATAAAATTACCAAAATACCCCCAATTTGCAAAATTATTGAAATACCCCCGATTTGTTAAATTACAGAAATACCCCGATTTGTAAATTTATCAAAATACCCACAGGTTACAAAAGTCTTTGAAATACCTCGAAATTGTAAAATTACCGAAATACCCACGGTTTGTAAAATTACCGAAATACCTTAGCGATAAAATAATCGTTGTACTCTCGTGGTAGTATTAGCGTTTTATGTGTTAATCGTATGATTGATTATGGTTGAGATCGTTGCTTACATGGATTGGTAACAGTAGAATTACCAACTACCCTTGTAGGTGGAATTACAAAATGCCTTTGGTAGGTAAAATTACGGTTATACCCTTAGAGGTTGATTAGTTTGATTATGTCGTATTTATTATTCTGATTATGATGGTAATTCATTTCATACGTTATCTTTGATATATAATTTGCATACATATCATAACGCATACACGAATTATTATGACTGATGAACATGGCATGAAAATGGGTATGATGAGGGGAGGGGGAAGGATGATTTAGACTGTCACCAATGGTTTTGACCACACAGTGGGTTGGCATCAGTATACTACATGGATAATTCCAATCAAAATAGCAATCGATATTCCAACGCCTATAATTCAGGGTGGAAGCAGCATGTAACATCCCGAAATTGGGCCTAGTAGGATTGGGCCTAATGGGCCTTGGACGTAGTAGCATTCAAAATTTTTTAGAACTGTATTAATGCAAGTTAGACTTATTAAGTAAGTGATTCTGGAAGGTTAGAGGGCTTCTATGAAGTCCCGGGATCGAACTTTGGCTTTGGGGAAATTTTGGTTTTAGGTGAAAAAAAAACCTGGAAGTTTGCAGGTAGGCCTTAAGAATAAAATGTGGAGGAAAATGACACAAGTGGAGTGTGTGGTGTAGTGGCAAAGTGATGCCACATAAGAGGCAAGGGGGTGACGGCGAAAGGAAGGAAGGAGGTCCAAGGTTCAAGTCTTGGCTTTTGCATTTTGGTTTTCTTTTTACTTGGACCTTAGAATTTGGCTATAGATTTATATTTAGTTGCGCATGGTTAAGACACAAGAGGAGCTTGTGGACAAGTGGTTAGCGGCGTGGATTATGTTGTAAGGAGCACAGGTTGAATCTCATGGTAAGCAATAGAGCATTTATTTTGCGGATTGGACGGCAAGGGTTTCAGTTGAATTTAAACTCTACTGACGGAGAGATCCCACATCGGAAAGATACAAAGAAGGAAGGTGAAGAGCTAGTTAGAGTTAACATACCTTGGTGGGCGTTTGGCGCGGGGTGGTCGTGAGGGCGGTTTAACACCGACTCCTATCGGTGTGTAACTCTCTTTACTCTAGGCGTAAATGGCAAATGCCAAAGTGCTGATCACGACAATAGTAGTCACACGAGCGTGCGAGCGAACGTGTAGGGCTTCAACGCGATAGTTGAGGCCATCAGTAGTATTTTTGTGGGTTGGGGCTACTTGGGTCGCGATGGGCTGAAGTGGGCCCAATGGGCCTGTAGGCCTAATTGAATAAATTGCATGATGATATAGTATATAGTGAACTAGATTAGGTGGAACTTATATACGTGGCTAGATGTATGTTAGGTGGGCCACACGAGCGTGTGGGCTCGAATGGGCCGAAATCTGGTTTTAGGCCCAAAGTCCGATACGACCAGAAATGGTAGCTGAGTCGCTCTGGGCGACATTAGGCCTTCGGAAAGGCCATTGCAGGTGCAAAATTACCAAAATACCCCTATTTATGAAATTACCAAAATAGCCCTGGTTTACGAAATTACCAAAATACCCTCGATTTACAAAATTACCAAAATACCCCCAATTTGCAAAATTATTGAAATACCCCCGATTTGTTAAATTACAGAAATACCCCCGATTTGTAAATTTATCGAAATACCCCTGGGTTACAAAAGTGCTGAAATACCCTCGAGCTGTAAAATTACTGAAATACCCCTGGTTTGTAAAATTACCGAAATACCTAAGCGATAAAATAATCGTTGTACTCTCGTGGTAGTATTAGCGTTTTATGTGTTAATCGTATGATTGATTATGGTTGAGATGCGTTGCTTACATGGATTGGTAACGAGTAGAATTACCGAACTACCCTTGTAGGGTGGAATTACAAAAATGCCTTTGGTAGGTAAAATTACGGTTATACCCTTAGAGGTTGATTAGTTTGATTATGTCGTATTTGTTATTCTGATTATGATGGTAATTCGTTTCATACGTTATCTTTGATATATAATTTGCATACATATCATACTGCATACACGAATTATTATGACTGATGAACATGGCATGAAAATGGGTATGATGAGGGGAGGGGGAAGGATGATTTAGACTGTCACCAATGGTTTTGACCACACAGTGGGTTGGCCCCGCTTTCCTTATTATTTGTGACTAGTCTTAGTGGTTTTTACCACCAGTGGTTTTGACTACGGATATTATTTGTGACTACAAATCACGATGGTTTTGACCACACATGGATTATTGTGACTCGTCCGTTGGTTTGGTACCACGATTGGGTTGGCCCACATGTTGATTACGGGATTGTCATCGGTTGTTTTGACCACACGGTGGGTTGGCCCCACCATATGATTTGTGCACAGTGGTTTTGACCACACTTATATGATTTATGACTACGGTCACGGTGGGTTTTGACCACGGTGGTTTTGACCACACGGGTAGACACAGGAGTTCGGTTGGTTAGGTTGGGTTTGCATGATTTGCATATTGACATATCAAATGTGTAAGTGCCTTGTTATTATTGGGATGGGGCTTTACACCTGAGTCTCGATGACTCACCCTTTCCCTTACATTTGCGAGATGAGGCATAGATCGCGGATGTGGGTAGAGGTGGACTCGAGGTGGCCGTGCACTATGTTTTCGGGTTTTATTTCAATTACTATTTTGGGTTAATTTACTTTTAAATTTGGTTTTGTTATGTAACAAGGCATTGGGTATTTTATTTGGTTTTAGCTTTCAATTTGGTTCTTGCTTATTATTAAATAATCAATATGGGATTTTCCTAAAATGATAATAAACCGTTTCTTATCCAAAATTACTTAAACTTGATTTCTCACAACAACTATAAAGAATACTGAGCTTTTAACGAGCATACAGCTTTTAGACATTCCTTTCATGTGACATGCCAGATCCGATCATAATGTTTAGGCCGGGTTTGGGGTGTTACACAGCATCTGAATTTCAGTCGGGGTAATTAAAGTGCAGGAAATTTCAACAATGCTGCAAGACAGAACACCAATAATGCACTATCTGGTTGTGTTCAACCTATGCCAAGGTAAAATACCCAATACGGTCAAGCATCATCTTCTAGTTTCATTGTAGCTTTGTTAAAGGAATATATGGTCAAGAATGATAATATAATTTAGAGTTAGGCTACAACTCTCCGAGCTCTTGAAAATCAAGTGGGGCAAATAGAGAATGCTCTAAATTTAAGGCCATAAGGGGCATTACTGAGTGATACTGAGAATTCAAGAACACAAGGCAATGAGTATTGCAAAGTAATCACCTTTAGAACCGAGATTCAGTTGAGTGATGTTGTTCACAATGCCATGGCAAAAGAGGATAATGCATGTAACAATCAAGTAAAGATCCCAAAACCATCTGAAAAGCATACAACTTCTAAAAAGGATAAGCAGGAAAATGTTATGGTAGAATCAGATCATGTCGCCAACAAAAATACCACAGCAAAACAATATCAACAACTTATAGAACTATTGCCTCTACCTTTTCCTCAGTGATTCCATAATTCCAAATAAGATGCCCAGTTTAAAAGATTTTTGGAGAACATATCGCTAGTCGAAGCTTTGGATCAAATGCCTAATTACGTGAAATTCATTGAAGATATACTGTCAAATAAACGCAAGTTGGGAGAATTTGAGACTGTTGCTCTCACCGGAGGGTGCACAACAATGTTGATGAATAAGCTACCTCCAAAGTTGAAGGACCAAGGGAGTTTCACTGTCCTATGTTCAATTGGAAATCATTATGAACAAAAAGCATTCTATGATCTAGGTGCAAGTATAAATATAATGCCTCTTTCTATTTTCAGGAAGCTAGGAATTGGGAAAGCGAGACCTACCACAGTAACGTTGCAATTGGCTAACTGATCCTACGCCCATTTAAAAGGAAAAATTGAAGATGTATTGGTAAGGGTGGATAAATTTATCTTTCCTTTAGATTTTCTTATTTTAGAATGTGAAGCTGACCATGATGCACCAATTATTATTGGAAGATTGTTTCTTGCTACTAGCATGACCCTAATTGATGTAAAGAAAGGTGAGCTAACCATGAGAGTGAATGATCAATATGTTACTTTTAATGTGTTTAATGTGTTAAAATGCACTAATGAGAATGATGAATGTCACACCATTGGCTTGATAGAAGCAATAGTGGACGAATTCACAAAATTTTACTACGATAATTCTGACGGTGAAGATGATTTGATAGAGTAAGGTGACACAATAAGTTTTGAAGAGCATGGTGAATTTATGGAAGCCCAACAGGTAATGGATAGGCCAGGGAAGAAATTTGAATCCCTGGATTTAACAGAACAATCTTTTAAGCCTCCTAAACTGAAACACCCCAAACCCGGCCCACGAGCCTTGACCGGATCTGGTATGTTCCCCGGTGTAAACCGTTTCAAATTCTTTTGTTACTTAGGAAACACTTGTGTGTTTTGAAAGAAAGATTAGTTTGGGTTGGGCTTGAGTTGAAAACAAGTTTATTTCATTATTAAAATCCTTTACTTTAGGTGACAAAATGTTTAGGCTTTGTTTTAAAATAAATTTACTTAATCTTTTAATAAATAAAAGATTGCAAGTTTAATAAATAAAAGCAAAGTAAAGTAGTTCTACTATGGCCTTATTACATCAAATAATTCCAAAAAAAAAAAAAATAAATTCAAAGAACTTAATGAAATAAAAATCCAAATAAAATAAATTCCTTGCTGTGCATGGCCACCTTTAAGCTCCTGCCGACCCGGTCCATTACTGATCGTTACCTAAAAAAATAATCCCACAAGGGGTGAGTCAAACAGACTCAATGTATAACCAACACTAAAATTTAACAATTTAGGCATATGTTCACATATTACATGCATATTCACATAATAGATAGAGAATAATGATGCAACCCGAACCCAAACCTATATGCCATCCGCTACACATCACTCGTACCATCCTCGCACACCGTGGCACTACTAAGTCAACCCTCCATCCGCTACACACCATCGAAGGCGTTCATTGCAATGACGTGCTCATCGCCTCTATAAAATTCGTGGTCTTAGGTCACCACATTCGGATATCGTGGTCTTAGGTCACCACATTCGATTATCGTGGTCTTAGGTCACCACATTCGCTTATCGTGGTCTTAGGTCACCACATTCACTTCCCTTTTCATATAACCCATATGCCCCATATCATACATATCATGCATTAACATGCCAAATTCTTATTTCACATTCTTATAATGTCATATGTGTGTCGTAATAGATATTTAACATAATCCTAGTAGGAGTAGGAAACGTTCCTTAACACTGTGTACCTTAACATGGTACTTTCCATATTCACATTCATGCATATATTTAATATTTCCATAAATATTATTAAAATATAGTGTGGGATACACACCTGATTCGCTTAAGGTTTCCAATCTAAATCCCTGAAAGCTTGATCTAATGCCTTAGATCTTAAATCTCTACATTTAAACAATCACTTAATACTTAGTAAAGAGCCATTCGGCCATAAATCCAAATCCCACTAGGATTAGTACACTTAAATCCTTACCTTGCTGCCGATTGATGTCTAATCAAATATAGGAAACTTTGTATCCTTCTTTCTTGAAATCGGCAATCACTAGATTACTTGAATAGATTAGTTTCAGCTTTAAAATATTGATGAAACACATCTATTTATTCAACATGGCCTTGGCCAAATGCTATAGATACTTACCTTTTGGATTTTAAATCTCGAAACTCACTGAATAACTAGGGAACATGCGGCCTATGGTGTACCTTTGGGAAAAGAATTTCTCCCTCCTTGTAGTCGACACTTAGTAAATCCTGAAAGATCTCTTCAAAGTTTCGACAACAAGATATTAATGGGTTAGTCCTAGATTTGACAAATCTTAAAAGAAAAGGATGAAACTGAATGAGATCTTACCCTTACTTTAGAGATCGGCAATCCTTGCTTGAACCTTTAGCAATATTCGGCTATGTAGGCTAGAAGGATCTTGATTTTGGCTTTTGATTGGTATAAAGAAATCGGCTAATGATGGTATCTTGAAGAGTTTATGGATTCGATTTTAATGGAGATCATAAAAGCTATGAAGAATTCGGCTAGGCTTACTTTAGTTTTCTGCTTTGGCTAACAAAAAGAAGAAGAAGAGATGCTCTAAGAAATTCGGCAGAGAGAAGAGTTGAAAGAAGATATGATGAATGGCTCTCTTTTCCTCTAGTAGCCGAAATTACTAACTTAAAATCTTTTACTTGGCCATCACTCCTATTTTGATAACTTTATCACTTTAATTATCACCTATTCAATTTAATAAAACTTAATCCAATATTTATCTCTTATCTCTTAATAAAAATAATAACAATAATAGTCCATCATTATCTATCTATTTAGCGAATTTTAAAAAGAATTAAACTCTTCCCAAGTGCCTTGGTGCCGTCCAACTCCTTGCCCTTGGAGCAAAATAAAACTCTTTTATTTGCTTCCCACGTGACTCGAACCTAGGTTCCTTCCCCCTTGATTGTGGCATCACTTATTGGTCTTTAAGTGGTGCCTCCTAGCCACTTCTCCAAGCCCGTTCTTGTGTCAAATTTCCTCTATTAAGTTTCTTAAGGCCACCTTGTTTTAGTTTCCTCTTTTAAACTTACCATTTCTAAAACATTTCCTTACATTTCCAAGTTTCCAAAATGTTCACTTTTCTCTTTAAACTTAACATTTCCAAGTTTCCAAAATGTTCACCGTACATTCATAACACATAAGACATGCCATTTCGTATAATTAAATAAAAATGCATAGGCCCATTTTCGGGATGTTACGCTTCTACCCTCCTTAAAAATAATTTCGTCCTCGAAATTACTTACTATCGAATAATCGAACATCTTAACTCACCGCGCTACGCTTATGCTGCGCACTCTGGTCTTAATAAAACTAACACATTTCCTATGCACAATTCCAAAGTTCACATCCAAGGTTTCATACCATTCACCAGCAATACAAGAACGAACTAGCTCTATAATAAACAAGGCAATAAAGGCATTCCGAAAATAAGAAACTTACCCGTTGTTACATCTGGCACATCACTCTCCTCGCGACGGCCGACTGCATAAACCAACCTTGGCTGCCTTACATCTGAACCTTCAGCACCTCCGCTTGGTGCTCCACGACCTCGGCCTCCATGGTTCGGACCACGACCTCGCTGAGGCTGCTGTCCACCTCTACCAGCCTGATTAACATTTTGAGTTACCGGTCGATTCTCATCTGGTCTCATCGGAAAGTCCTTAATCATATGGTCCTTTGGCCCACACTTGAAACATCCTCCCATCTTTTTCCAACATTCATCTAAGTGCTTCTTCCCACATTGTTCACAAGTAGGATACTACCCTCCAGTAGCAGCTTGCTACCCTCGCGGCCCTTCAACTCTAGGCCTCTTTTGCTCATTCCTGGATGGCCTTGACGATCCAAATTCTCTCTTCTGCCTATTTCGGTTGGAGCTCTGCCTTACAGAGTCCTTAATACCCTCCGCTATCTTCGCTTTCTCTACTAAAGCAGAAAACTCCCGCTCTTGATGTGGAGCGACTAACAACCTCAGGTCATCCCTTAATCCATCCTCAAACCGAATACACCGCTCATGCTCTTTTGACACCACTCCTCGAGCATACCAGCTTAACCTCAGAAATTTAGCTTCGTACTCTGCTATGGACTTGTTCCCTTGAACCAGCCCCAAAAATGTCTTCCTCTGTTCATCAGTATAACGTGAGCCGACATACTTCTTCTGATATCCCGCCTTAACATACTCCCAGGTTAGATCCTCAGCAGTGATGCCATCCATAACTGTTAGCCACCATTGATACGCTTCATCGCGTAGCAGTGCCACCATTCCTTTCAACTTCTCCTCAGGGGTCAGATCGAGCTCATCCATAATGCGCTCGGTCGCTTCTAACCAGTATTCAGCTGTACTAGGTGCCACACCAGATACTCCACGGAACACCTCAGCTCCGTTCGCTCGAGTCGCCGCATGATTTACGAGCTCCCATATTTCCTCCAAAGACCACCACTATTTCCGAACTCGCAAAGATAGCCTACGATACAAAGATCATCCCCCATCTCGAGCTCTGCCGACACCAACAAATTGGGGTGGTGGTGATTTGGTAACTCATTGTCGACCCTTGACCGATCTAACGGGTTACGACACGGTCATTCTTCCTCTCTGCATCCATGACGACCGCGTCCTCTAGAACTCATATCTAACGACGCGCTTTAATCTGATTTAAGAAAGTTTTATGAATTAGCCATTGTTTTCCTGATTATTCGCGGAAAAGTTTTATGAAAAGAGTTTAATAGGGATTCTTTCGATTATTCAAAGTTTCAAGTATTCTATCTTAGTTCACAGAAAAGCACATCCATTCCATAGTATCTAACTTTTGGCTTTTGTCAAAGAAAAAATAAGGTGCAAATTCGGCACTAATCAAGATGAAAAGAAAAGTTTTGGAAAGGGAGGATTTAGCACACCCACTAAAGCTAAATTTCGGCAAAAAGTGATTAAGGAAGGAAGAAAAAGATGGACTCTCTTCTAAAGACAATTTTGGCACCACTACTAAAGAAGGCAAGATAAACCGAAAAGGACCTCTAATCCTTCCTTTAGTAATTCGGCTAGGACTGGAATTGATCACCAAGGAGTCCCTTGGCCGGCCAACACTTCTCTTATCGTTATTAAAAATTAATGGAAATAATCCCTTAATTATCTATCTATTTAGCTGAATTTTAAAATGAATTAAACTCTTCCCCAAGTGCCTTGGTGCCGTCCAACTCCCTTGCTCCTTGCAGCAAAATAAAACTCTTTTATTTGCTTCCCACGTGACTCGAACATAGGCTCCTTCCCCCTTGATTGTGGCGTCACTTACTGGGCTTTAAGTGGTGCCTCCTAGCCACTTCTCCAAGCCCGTTCTTGTGTCAAATTTCCTCTATTAATTTTCTTAAGGCCACCTTGTTTTAATTTCCTCTTTTAAACTTACCATTTCTAAAACATTTCCTTACATTTCCAAGTTTCCAAAAATGTTCACTTTCCTCTTTTAAACTTAACATTTCCAAGTTTCCAAAAATGTTCACCATACATTCATAACACATAAGACATGCCATTTCAGTATAATTAAATCAAAAATGCATAGGCCCATTTTCGGGATGTTACATAAACCATCTCAGAAAGAATCTCCGTTCTAGAGTTAAAACCTCCGCCACAACATTTGAAATATGTGTATTTACGAAATAACAACACTTTACCAGTTGTAATTTCTGCAAAAGCTAACACCTGAGCAAAAGGATAGGTTAATGGAAGTGTTATGACAATCTAAAAGAGCACTGGATTGGACCCCTGCCGATATAAAGGGAATTAGCCTTACATTTTGTATGCACAAAATTTTATTGGAAGATTTCCATAACAAATCCATTGAATAACAGAAACAACTGAATCCAACTATGAACGGAGTTTTCAAGAATGAAATTATCAAGTAGCTTGATGCTGACATTATTTACCCAATTTCCAATAACTCGTGGCTAAGTCCTGTGCAATGTGTACCCAAGAAAAGGGGTGTCATGGTAGTAAGTAATGACAACAATGAGCACATAGCGACTCGTACTGTCACAGGATGGAAAGTGTGTATGGACTACTACAGGCTTAACGAGGCAACTAGACAGGATCATTCCCCTTTGACATTCATTGATTAAATGTTGGACATATTAGCTGGTAAGGCTTTTTATTGCTTCCTGGATGGTTATTCAAGATATAATCAGATTTCAATAGAACCTGAAGATCAAGAGAAGACAACTTTCACGTGTCCATATGGCACTTTTGCATTTAGGCAGATGTCGTTTGGGTTATGCAATGCCTCGACAACTTTTCAACGCTACATGATGGCCATATTCTTGGACATGGTGGAAGTTTTCCTTGAAGTTGTTAAGGATGACTTCTCTGTGTTCGGAAATGATTTTGAAGATTTCATAAGAAATTTGGAGATGGTTTTATGCCGCTGTGAATAAATGAATCTATTATTAAATTGGGAGAAAAGTCATTTCATAGTTCGTGAAGGCATTTTCCTAGAACATAGGGTGTGACACCGAGGAATTGAAGTGGACAGAGCGAACATAGAAGTGATAAAAAAATTGCCACTGCCCACCAGTGTTAAGGGTATTAGAAGTTTTATCAAGGATTTTTAAAAATCTCTAAACCCTTGTGTACTTTACTTGAATAGAAAAAACCTTTTAATTTTGATGACCAATGTTTACAGGCTTTTGAGGAACTCAAGAAGCAACTTGTAGCATCACCAATTTTTATTGCTACAGATAGACATTGCCCTTTGAACTCATGTGCGACACCAGTGATTATGCTGTAAGAGCAGTTTTGGGTCAAATGAGAAACAAGGTACTACATGCAATATATTATGGTAGTAGGACGTTGAAAAGGACTCAACTTAATTATACCACTACAGAGAAGGAATTAGTGGCAGTGGTCTTTGCATTTGACAAATTCCATTATTATTTAATAGGAACAAATGTCGCAGTCTACACAGATCACTCAGCTATCAAGTACTTGGTACGAAAAAAAGATGCCAAGCCAAGATTGATTAGTTGGATACTCTTGTTACAAGAGTTTGACTTGGAAATTAGAGATCAGAAGGGAACCAAAAATCAAGTGGCTGACCATTTGACAAGAATAGAATTGAGGAAAAAAGATAAAAGTAAGAAACTTATTAAGGGAGAATTCCCATATGAGCGGTTTCTCAATGTCAAGGCATTACCTTTGTAACACCCCTAACCCAAAATCATTGCTGGAATAGGGTTAAGAGGCATTACCGAACAATTGAATCATTTCACATCACATTTACAACACAAAGTCAATAATCATCATAACATATCAAGACATAATCAAATAGTCCCTTATTGAAGCCTACAAGACCTCAAACACATGCTAGAAAGGGGTCAGGACTAAACCAAACACTTATGAAAGTTTAAGAAATTTCAAACATTCAATGAGTCTGTTAAGGCCACATGCCCGTGCCACCAGGCCATTTGACTCATACGGTCACCAGACACCCCCATATGTCCAGGCCGTGCCAAAATAGAACAAGCATTCTGACTTCCCCACACGACTACTGGGCACGCCCATGTGCGATAGCCATGTGCTCTTAGGCCATATACTGACTTATTCAAACGGCTACTAGGCACGTCCGTGTACCATGTCCGTGTGTCCTTAAGCTAGATACTGACTTAGCCCCACGGTCACTAGGCACGCCTGTGCCGCAACCGTGTGACAAAATAGGCCATATGCAAGGGCAATTTGCCACCCATACAAGGTTCAAACCTACAAACACATTTTACCATGATCACACACACAATTTGGCAACCAATTTCATGTTAAATGATCAACATATCATCTCATACAATCTCATTCACAACCATGTTAACTAATAGACTAAATTGCACCACTTGAACACATTCAATACCAATATGATTCATTTCCAAATTCACTATTTCATACTAGCATCATATCAACACAAAGTTTACCATTTATAAGTCATTTTCTTTACTCATAAACCTTACCAAAACATGCATCATATATCAATACCATTCATGCTTAAAACTAACACATATCTAGCCACATCACATGGCTATTTACATATCTCAGGCATGATTCAAATAACTAGCATATACATGCCATATTTCATCTATGTACATCTTTCCAAAAGTACCCAAAATAGATTGCCGATAGTGTGATTGAGATGCTGGCGATCCCCAGATCCGAGCTAACTTCACAAACACTATAAAACAGAGAAACAATCACACAGTAAGCTTCCAAAAGCTTAGTAAGTTCGAAATATAATACTATTAACTCAATGAATTAAAAACAATATATATATATGTAACCATCACATAGATAATTTACCATTAATACACAAATTCAACTTATCCAATACTCACATAGAGTTCCATTCAAATAGTTTCAAATTTCATCCAACACATAGATATATTACATACCATTGCCAACACCTAGTACTCACCATCCATGCTACAAAATCATTCAACTTTACATTCGATCACTCTTTGCTATTTTCTTACTTATTCCGCACACTTAGTGCTGATTATAAACTTTACCTACTTGTCATCGTACACTTAGTGCATTATGTTAAACTGAAGTTATATCAGTATCACACACAAAGTGCCAACTCAATAAACCGAAGCTTCTATCATATCGCACACACAATGCCAAACATTTCTATCTTGTTTCTTATTTCGTACACTTAGTGCCTTCTAATTCAATTCCACACTTAGAGTTTCTCAGCTCATAGTTATATGGATATGTATTCAAATCACATCACATAGAACATAAATTAAGAACATGTACTATATCCAAACTTACCTCGAACATCGAACTACCGAAACGGTCGATTAATCGAGCACTTTATCTTTGCCTTGATCTCGATCCGAACCTCTCCTCTCTTGGTCTATACACATTCAAATTCAAGCCATTCAATTACCAAATCATTCATTTTAGTCCAAACACACATATTTAGGGCATTTTGCAAAATAGCCCTCAATTTTTACATTTCGACACTTTAGTCCCTAATTCATAAAATCATCAAATACACAACATCTCAAAACACATATGCTTAGCCGAATTCTTCCCATGCTAATACAAGCTCACACATTTCATTTATTTTACATTCTAACCCTTCAATTTCTCATTTTCTCAATTAAGTCCAAAATACTCAATTTCACTAAAAATTCCAATACAAATTATGTTAATCTAACACCAATTTTCCATATTTCACTATCAACTAACACATAGCTCAAGTGTTCATCAATGGTTCATCACAAAATCATCATCAATTCACAAAATTACAACATGGGTTAGCTAGATCACGAAGCAACGATTACAAAAACGTAGAAATTATCAAATACGGATCAAAAACTAACCTTGAATCAAGCTAAAACTATGGCCGAACCCTAGCTTACTCTTCCTTTCTTCCTTTGATATTTTTGGTCAAGAAAAATAGATGACCAATGTCTATTTTCATGCCTTGTTTTCATTATAACATATTATTATGTTATTTACTAAATTAACCTTTAGCATAAAATGCATATAACATATGATATAAGGTTATTATTGACCATTGCCACCCATTTTCTTAATTAATGGGCTATTTGCAACATATGGCCTCCTATTTATAAAGAAAGCCACACTTAGGTGCTTATAAATTAGAAAATACGTTTTACTCTTGATGCGATTAAGTCTTTTTTCTTAATTCAACACACAATCGATCAAATTATCACACAGAATTTTCACACAGACTATGTCACATAGAATCAACACCAAATATAACATTAAAATAATATTTTGACCTCAAATTTGTGGTCTTAAAACCACTATTCTGACTAGGGTCTAAACCCTATTACAACTCTCCCTTGTAACACCCCAAACCCGGCCTAGACATTACGATCGGATCTGGCATGTCACATAAAATGGTTGTTTAAAAATCGCGAGTTCATTTAAAAACTTCGTATTCTTTTTGAGACTCTGAGCTTTGTTGTTTGTGAAATTCAGATTTACTTTTATGATTTTCTTGTAAAAACGTTATTATTATTTTTGAAAACTTTATTTGTTACTGAAGTTTAATTAAGAAATTGTGAAAACGTGATATTTTGAAAAACTATTATTATAGTCTTAAGAAAACCCTTAGTGTAATCATTAACAATTTAAAAATAGCTGAAGTGAAAGTTTAAAAAGAAAATAAAATCTAAAGGCCTTATTACAAAATATTAACCCAAAATAAATAATCATAAATAAAGTAAAAACTAAATTGACTAAGGTTCGCGAGAAATCACTCCGATGTATGGCCACCACCAAGTCCTCTGCGGCTCCAAATCCTCTATCGCTGGGGATTACCTGCAAGGTTATGGGGAAAGGGGTGAGTTACGAGAACTCAGTGTGTAATCCCCTAAACGGTATCTAACTGGGCTTGAGCCCTTACAGCATCAAACTGGTTCTAAGCCCTATAATCATGATAATGCAAATAGTAAAATGCAACCCAACCCAATCCAACCATCACACCTCCCGTACCAGGCCTACACTCTTGTGGGGACCAAGTCAACCCACCCAGCCCTACACACCAAGAATACAGTCGAGCTTCTAGAACATAAGCGGCTTAAAGCCGTCGATAGGTCCACAGTCGTCTCGGACGACCCGTACGACCCTAACAATCAAGTCGATGGGTCCATAGTGGTCTCGGGTGACCCTAACAATCAAATCAGTAGGTCTGCAGTCATATCGGGCGACCTGTACGACCCTAACAATCAAATCAGTGGGTCCAGAGTCGTCTCAGGTGACCCGTGCGACCCTAACAGATCAATCACTTCCTCCAATTACAAAATCCCAATCCCATACAGAATGTCATGTATGCAAAGCACATATCAAAATAATGAATAAAATAAATTACCATCATAACCAGTTAAACAGAAAACACACAATCAAACTAATCAACCCCTAAGGCTATAACAATAATTTACCCATCAAGGGTATTTCACTAATTTACCAACCGAGGGTATTTCAGTAATTTACCCACCGAGGATATTTCAGTAATTTACCCACTAAGGGTATTTCAGTAATTTACCCACCAAGGGTATTTCAGTAATTCACCCTCTAGGGGTATTTCAGTAATTTCACAACCTATGGGTATTTAGGTAATTTACCATCCAAAGGTATTTCGGTTATTTAGCAACCCAGGGGTATTTTGATAATTTACCCTCTGAGGGTATTTCGGTAATTTTGCAATCTAAGGGTATTTTAGTAATTTACCTTCCAATAGTATTTTGATAATTTAGTCAACCCCTCAGAACGTCTACAGTCGCCTCGAGCGACTCAAGTATTCTAAATGGAGATAATGATGCGAATGGGCCTAAGGCCCAATCTCGACCCAAGTGGGCCCACACGTTCGTGTGGCCTATTTATCCCAAATCTGGCCACAGATATGAGATTCACATAGACTAGTTCACTATCTACTACACAATCATACACTTTATTCATATGGACCCTTGGGTCCATTGGGCCCACTTGGCCCAAGTAGCATCAACCCACAAGAATACTCATGGCGGCCTCAACTATCGCATCGAAGCTCCCACACGTGCGTGTGATTTGGCATTTGCCACTCAACAGCTAGAGTAGGGTGAAATACACACCTGATAGGAGTTTGAAGCTAATCCACGCTCCGAATGCTCCTATGCCCAAACGCCCACCAAGGTATGCTTCCTCTCCTCATTGACAGTTCCATTTATAGCCAGCTTCTCACCTTCCCTCTTGCTAGCTTTCCGATGTGGGATCCCTCCTTCAGTAGAGTTTAAATCCAACACAACTCTGGCCGTCCAATCCGCAAAATAAATACTTCCTTCCTTATCATGAGATTCGAACCCAAGCTCTCCCATCAGCCAATTCACGCCACTTGCCACTAAGCCACAAGCTCCTCTTGTGTCTAAAATCATGCGTAACTAAATATAAATTTATGGGACAAAGTCCAAGTTCACTTAAATATAAATCAAAATGAAATGCAAGCGCCAAGGCTTGAACCTTGGACCCCTTGCTTCCTTGTGGCGTCACCTCCTTGTCTCTTCTGTGGCGTCACTTTGCCACTATACCAGAAGCTTTTTTTGTGTCATTTTCTCCACATTTTATTCTTAAAGCCTACCTACTAACTCCTAGGGTTTTATTCACCTAAAACCAAAATTTTCCTAAAGCCTAAGTTTGATCCCGAGACTTCATAGAAGCCCCCTAACCTTCCAAATCACTCACCTAATAGGTCCAACTGGCAATAATGTCATTCTCACATTCACAAAAATTTTAAAAGCTCCTACGCCCAAGGCCCAATAAAAGATTGCAAGTTTAATAAATAAAAGAAAAAGTAAAGTAGTTCTACTATGGCCTTATTACATCAAATAATTCCAAAAAAAGAAAAAAAATAAATTCAAAGTACTTAATGAAATAAAAATCCAAATAAAATAAATTCCTTGCTGTGCATGGCCACCTTTAAGCTCCTGCCGACCCACCCATTACTGATCGTTACCTAAAAAATAATCCCACAAGGGTGAGTCAAATGACTCAATGTGTAACCAACACTAAAATTTAACAATTTAGGCATATGTTTACATATTACATGCATATTCATATAACATATAGAGAATAATGATGCAACCCGAACCCAAACCTATATGCCATCCGCTACACATCACCCGTACCATCCTGTACACCGTGGGGACTACTAAGTCAACCCTCCATCCGCTACACACCATCGAAGGCAGTCGCTGCAGTCGACGTGCTCATCACCCTTATAAAAATTTGTGGTCTTAGGTCACCACATTCAGATATCGTGGTCTTAGGTCACCACATTCAGTTATCGTGGTCTTAGGTCACCACATTCAGTTATCGTGGTCTTAGGTCACCACATTCACTTCCCCTTTTCATATAACCCATATGCCCCATATCATACATATCATCCATTAACATGCCAAATTCTTATTTCACATTCTTGTAATGTCATATGTGTGTCGTAATAGATATTTAACATAATCCTAGTAGGAGTAGGAAACGTTCCTTAACACTGTGTACCTTAACATGGTACTTAGCCATATTCACATTCATGCATATATTTAATATTGCTATAAATATTATTAAAATATAGTGTGGGGTACACACCTGATTCGCTTAAGGTTTCCAATCCAAATCCCTAAAAGCTTGATCTAATGCCTTAGATCTTAAATCTCTATATTTAAACAACCACTTAATACTTAGTAAAGAGCCATTCGGCCATAAATCCAAATCCCACTAGGATTAGTACACTTAAATCCTTACCTTGCTGCCGATTGATGTCTAATCAAATGTAGGAAACTTTGTATCCATCTTTCTTGAAATCGGCAATCACTAGATTACTTGAATAGAATAGTTTCGGCTTTTAAATATTGATGAAACACATCTATTTATTCAACATGGCCTTGGCCGAATGCTATAGATACTTACCTTTTGGATTTTAAATCCCGAAACTCTCCGAATAACTAGGGAACATGCGACCTATGGTGTACCTTCGGGAAAAGAATTTCTCCTTCCTTGTAGTCGACACTTAGTAAATCCTGAAAGATCTCTTCAAAGTTTTGGCAACAAGATATTAATGGGTTTAGTCCTAGATTTCAGCAAATCTTAAAAGAAAAAGGATGAAACTGAATGAGATCTTACCCTTACTTTAGAGATCGGCAATCCTTGCTTGAACCTTTAGCAATATCCGGCTATGTGGGCTAGAAGGATCTTGATTTTGGCTTTTGATTGGTATAAAGAAATCGGCTAATGATGGTATCTTGAGGAGTTTATGGATTCGATTTTAATGGAGATCACAAAAGCTATGAAGAATTCGGCTAGGCTTACTTTACTTTTCGGCTTTGGCTAACAAAAAGATGAAGAAGAGATGCTCTAGGAAATTTGGCAGATAGAAGAGTTGAAAGAAGATATGATGAATGGCTCTCTTTTCCTCTAGTAGCCGAAATTACTAACTTAAAATCCTTTACTTGGCCATCACTCCTATTTTGATAACTTTATCACTTTAATTATCACCCATTCAATTTAATAAAACTTAATCCAATATTTATCTCTTATCTCTTAATAAAAAAAAATAATAATAGTCCATCATTATCTATCTATTTAGCCTAATTTTAAAAGAATTAAACTCTTCCCAAGTGCCTTGGTGCTGTCCAACTCCTTGCTCCTTGCAGCAAAATAAAACTCTTTATTTGCTTCCCACGTGACTCGAACCTAGGCTCCTTCCCCTTGATTGTGGCATCACTTCTCGGGCTTTAAGTGGTGCCTCCTAGCCACTTCTCCAAGCCCGCTCTCGTGTCAAATTTCCTATATTAAGTTTCTTAAGGCCACCTTGTTTTAGTTTCCTCTTTAAACTTACCATTTCTAAAACATTTCCTTACATTTCCAAGTTTCCAAAAATGTTCACTTTCCTCTTTTAAACTTAACATTTCTAAGTTTCCAAAACTGTTCACCATACATTCATAACACATAAGACATGCCATTTCGTATAATTAAATCAAAAATGCATAGGCCCATTTTCAGGATGTTACATAAACCATCTATAGAGGAATCTCCTGTTCTAGAGTTAAAACCTCCGCCACAACATTTGAAATATGTGTATTTGCGAAATAACAACACTTTACCAGTTGTAATTTCTACAAAAGCTAACACCTGAGCAAAAGGATAGGTTGTTGGAAGTGTTACGGCAATTTAAAAGAGCACTGGATTGGACCCTTGCCGATATAAAGTGAATTAGCCTTACATTTTGTATGCACAAAATTTTATTGGAAGATTGCCATAACAAATCCATTGAATAACAAAAACAACTGAATCTAACTATGAAGGGAGTTTTCAAGAATGAAATTATCAAGTAGCTTGATGTTGACATTATTTACCCAATTTCCAATAGCTCGTAGCTAAGTCCTATGCAATGTGTACCCAAGAAAAGGGGTGTCATGGTAGTAGTAATGACAACAATGAGCTCATAGCGACTCGTACTGTCACAGGATGGGAAGTGTGTATGGACTACTACAGGCTTAACGAGGCAACTAGACAGGATCATTCCCCTTTGACATTCATTGATTAAATGTTGGACATATTAGCTGGTAAGGCTTTTTATTGCTTCCTGAATGGTTATTCAAGATATAATCAGATTTCAATAGAACCTGAAGATCAAGAGAAGACAACATTGACGTGTCCATATGGCACTTTTGCATTCAGGCAGATGTCATTTGGGTTATGCAATGCCCCAACAACTTTTCAACGCTACATGATGGCCATATTCTTGGACATGGTGGAAGTTTTCCTTGAAGTTGTTATGGATGACTTCTCTGTGTTCGGAAATGATTTTGAAGATTTCATAAGAAATTTAGAGATGGTTTTATGCCGCTGTGAATAAACGAATCTATTATTAAATTGGGAGAAAAGTCATTTCATAGTTCGTGAAGGCATTTTCCTAGAGCATAGGGTGTGACACCAAGGAATTGAAATGGACAGAGCGAACATAGAAGTGATAAAAAAATTGCCACTAGCCCACCAGTGTTAAGGGTATTAGAAGTTTTATCAAGGATTTTTGAAAATCTCTAAACCCTTGTGTACTTTACTTGAATAGAAAAAACCTTTTAATTTTGATGACCAATGTTTACAGGCTTTTGAGAAACTCAAGAAGCAACTTGTAGCATCACCAATTTTTATTGCTGCAGATAGACATTGCCCTTTGAACTCATGTGCGACACCAGTGATTATGCTGTAAGAGCAGTTTTGGGTCAAATGAGAAACAAGGTACTACATGCAATATATTATGGTAGTAGGACGTTGAAAAGGACTCAACTTAATTATACCACTACAGAGAAGGAATTAGTGGCAGTGGTCTTTGCATTTGACAAATTCCATTATTATTTAATAGGAACAAATGTCACAGTCTAAACAGATCACTCAGCTATCAAGTACTTGGTATGAAAAAAAAGATGCCAAGCCAAGATTGATTAGTTGGATACTCTTGTTACAAGGGTTTGACTTGGAAATTAGAGATCAGAAGGGAACCAAAAATCAAGTGGCTGACCATTTGACAAGAATAGAATTGAGGAAAAAAGATAAAAGCAAGAAACTTATTAAGGGAGAATTCCCATATGAGCGGTTTCTCAATGTCAAGGCATTACCTTTGTAACACCCCTAACCCGAAACCGTTGCTGGAATAGGGTTAAGAGGCATTACCGAACAATGAATAATTTCACATCACATTTACAACACAAAGTCAATAATTATCATAACATATCAAGAAATAATCAAATAGTCCCTTATTGAGGCCTACAAGACCTCAAACACATGCTAGAAAGGGTTCGGGACTAAACCAAACACTTATGAAAGTTTAAGAAATTTCAAACATTCAATGAGCCTGTTGAGGCCACACGCCCGTGCCACCAGGCCATGTGACTCATACGGTCACCAGACACCCCCATATGTCCAGGCCGTGCCAAAATAGAGCAAGCATTCTGACTTCCCCACACGACTACTGGGCACGCCCATGTGCCATGGCCGTGTGCTCTTATGTCATATACTGACTTATTCAAACGGCTACTAGGCACGTCCGTGTACCATGTCCGTGTGTCCTTAAGCTAGATATTGACTTAGCCCCACGGTTACTAGGTACGCCCGTGTGCCACAACCATATGACAAAATAGGCCATATGCGAGGGCAATTTGCCACCCATACAAGGTTCAAACCTACAAGCACATTTTACCATGATCACACACACAATTTGGCAACCAATTTCATGTCAAGTGATCAACATATCATCTCATACAATATCATTCACAACCATGTTAACTAATAGACTAAATTTCACCACTTGAACACATTCAATACCAATATGATTCATTTCCAAATTCACTATTTCATACTAGCATCATATCAACACAAAGTTTACCATTTATAAGTCATTTTCTTTACTCATAAACCTTACCAAAACATGCATCATATATCAATACCATTCATGCTTAAAACTAACACATATCTAGCCACATCACATGGCTATTTACATATCTCAGGCATGATTCAAATAACTAGCATATACATGCCATATTTCATCTATGTACATCTTTCCAAAAGTACCCAAAATAGATTGCCGATAGTGTGATTGAGATGCTGATGATCCCCAGATCCGAGCTAACTTTACAGACACTATAAAGCAGAGAAACAATCACACAGTAAGCTTCCAAAAGCTTAGTAAGTTCGAAATATAATACTATTAACTCAATGAATTAAAAATAAAATATATATATATATGTAGCCATCACATAGATAATTTACCATTAATACACAAATTCAACTTATCCAATACTCACATAGAGTTCCATTCAAATAGTTTCAAATTTCATCCAACACATAGATATATTACATACCTTTGCCAACACCTAGTACTCACAATCCATGCTACAAAATCATTCAACTTTACATTCGATCACTCTTTGCTATTTTCTTACTTATTCCGCACACTTAGTGCTGATTATAAACTTTACCTACTTGTCATCGCACACTTAGTGCATTATGTTAAACTGAAGTTATATCAGTATCGCACACAAAGTGCCAACTCAATAAGCCGAAGCTTCTATCATATCGCACACACAATGCCAAACAGTTCTATCTTGTTTCTTATTTCGTACACTTAGTGCCTTCTAATTCAATTCCACACTTAGAGTTTCTCAGCTCATAGTTATATGGATATGTATTCAAATCACATCACATAGAACATAAATTAAGAACATGTACTATATTCGAACTTACCTCGGACATCGAACTACCAAAACGGTCGATTAATCGAGCACTTTATCTTTGCCTCGATCTCGATCCGAACCTCTCTTCTCTTGGTCTATACACATTCAAATTCAAGCCATTCAATTACCAAATCATTCATTTTAGTCCAAACACACATATTTAGGGCATTTTGCAAAATAGCCCTCACATTTTTACATTTTGACACTTTAGTCCCTAATTCATAAAATCATCAAATACACAACATCTCAAAACACATATGCTTAGCCGAATTCTTCCCATGCTAATACATGCTCACACATTTCATTTATTTTACATTTTAACCCTTCAATTTTTCATTTTCTCAATTAAGTCCAAAATACTCAATTTCACTAAAAATTCCAATACAAATTATGTTAATCTAACACCAATTTTCCATATTTCACTATCAACTAACACATAGCTCAAGTGTTCATCAATGGTTCATCACAAAATCATCATCAATTCACAAAATTACAACATGGGTTAGCTAGATCACGAAGCAACGATTACAAAAACGTAGAAATTATCAAAAACGGATTAAAAACTAACCTTGAATCAAGCTAAAACTATGGCCGAACCCTAGCTTACTATTCCTTTCTTCCTTTGATATTTTTGGTCAAGAAAAATAGATGACCAATGTCTATTTTCATGCCTTGTTTTCATTATAACATATTATTATGTTATTTACTAAATTAACCTTTAGCATAAAATACATATAACATATGATATAAGGTTATTATTGACCATTGCCACCCATTTTCTTAATTAATGGGCTATTTGCAACATATGGCCTCCTATTTATAAAGAAAGACACACTTAGGTGCTTATAAATTAGAAAATACGTTTTACTCTTGATGCGATTAAGTCTTTTTTCTTAATTCAGCACACAATCGATCAAATTATCACACAGAATTTTCACACAGACTATGTCACATAGAATCAACACCAAATATAACATTAAAATAACATTTTGACCTCAAATTTGTGGTCTTAAAACCACTATTCTGACTAGGGTCTAAACCCTATTACAACTCTCCCTTGTAACACCCCAAACCCGGCCTAGACATTACGATCGGATCTGGCATGTCACATAAAATGGTTGTTTAAAAATCGCGAGTTCATTTAAAAACTTCGTATTCTTTTTGAAACTTTAAGCTTTGTTGTTTGTGAAATTCAGATTTACTTTTATGATTTTCTTGTAAAAACGTTATTATTATTTTTGAAAACTTTATTTGTTACTGAAGTTTAATTAAGAAATTGTGAAAACGTGATATTTCAAAAACTATTATTATAGTCTTAAGAAAACCCTTAGTATAATCATTAACAATTTAAAATAGTCAAGTGAAAGTTTAAAAGAAAATAAAATCTAAAGGCCTTATTACAAAATATTAACCCAAAATAAATAATCATAAATAAAGTAAAAACTAAATTTACTAAGGTTCGCGAGAAATCACTCCGATGTATGGCCACCACCAAGTCCTCTGCGGCTCCAAATCCTCTATCGCTGGGGATTACCTGCAAGGTTATGGGGAAAGGGGTGAGTTACGAGAACTCAGTGTGTAATCCCCTAAATGGTCTCTAACTGGGCTTGAGCCCTTACAGCATCAAACTGGTTCTAAGCCATATAACCATGATAATGCAAACAGTAAAATGCAACCCAACCCAATCCAACCATCACACCTCCCGTACCAGGCCTACACTCTTGTGGGGACCAAGTCAACCCACCCAGCCCTACACACCAAGAATACAGTCGAGTTGCTAGAACATAAGCGGCTTAAAGCCGTCGATAGGTCCACAGTCGTCTCGGATGACCCGTGCGACCCTAACAATCAAGTCGATGGGTCCATAGTGGTCTCGGGCGACCCTAACAATCAAATCAGTAGGTCCACAAATATATCAAGCACCACATGCGACCCTAACAATCAAATCAAGGTCCACAATGCGTCAGTGACCAAATGCGACCCTAACAGATCAATCACTTCCTCCAATTACAAAATCCCAATCCCATGCAGAATGTCATGTATGCAAAGCACATATCAAAATAATGTATAAAATAAGTTACCATCATAACCAGTTAAACAGAATACACACAATCAAACTAATCAACCCCTAAGGCTATAACAATAATTTACCCATCAAGGGTATTTCACTAATTTACCAACCAAGGGTATTTCAGTAATTTACCCACTGAGGATATTTCTGTAATTTACCCACTAAGGGTATTTCAGTAATTTACCCACCAAGGGTATTTCAGTAATTCACCCTCTAGGGGTATTTCAGTAATTTCACAACCTATGGGTATTTCGGTAATTTACCATCCAAAGGTATTTCGGTTATTTAGCAACCCAGGGGTATTTCGATAATTTACCCTCTGAGGGTATTTCGGTAATTTTGCAATCTAGGGGTATTTTAGTAATTTACCTTCCAATGGTATTTTGATAATTTAGTCAACCCCTCAGAACGTCTACAGTCACCTCGAGCGACTCAAGTATTCTAAATAGAGATAATGATGCGAATGGGCCTAAGGCCCAATCTCGACCCAAGTGGGCCCACGCACGTTCGTGTGGCCTATTTATCCCAAATCTAGCCACAGATATGAGATTCACATAGACTAGTTCACTATCTACTACACAATCATACACTTTATTCATATGGACCCTCGGGCCCATTGGGCCCACTTGGCCCAAACGGCATCAACCCACAAGAATACTCATGGCGGCCTCAACTATCGTGTCGAAGCTCACACACGTGTGTGCGATTTAGCATTTGCCACTCTACAGCTAGAGTAGGGTGAAATACACACCTGATAGGAGTTTGAAGCTAATCCACGCTCCGAATGCTCCTATGCCCAAACGCCCACCAAGGTATGCTTCCTCTCCTTATTGACAGTTCCATTTATAGCCAGCTTCTCACCTTCCCTCTTGCTAGCTTTTCGATGTGGGATCCCTCCTTCAGTAGAGTTTAAATCTAACACAACTCTGGTCGTCCAATCCGCAAAATAAATACTCCCTTCCTTATCATGAGATTCGAACCCAAGCTCTCCCATCAGCCAATTCACGCCACTTGCCACTAAGCCACAAGCTCCTCTTGTGTCTAAAATCATGCGCAACTAAATATAAATTTATGGGACAAAGTCCAAGTTCACTTAAATATAAATCAAAATGAAATGCAAGCGCCAAGGCTTGAACCTTGGACCCTTGCTTCCTTGTGGCGTCACCTCCTTGTCTCTTCTCAGGCGCCGGTTTGCCACTATACCGTAAGCTTTTTTGTGTCATTTTCTACATTTTATTCTTAAAGCCTACCTACTAACTCCTAGGGTTTTATTCACCTAAAACCAAAATTTTCCTAAAGCCTAAGTTTGATCCCGGGACTTCATAGAAGCCCCCTAACCTTCCAAATCACTCACCTAATAGGTCCAACTTGCAATAATGTCATTCTCATATTCACAAAAATTTTAAAAGCTCCTACGCCCAAGGCCCAATGGGCCCAATTCTCCTAGGCCCAATTTTGGGATATTACATCCTCCTTAGGGATTTTCGTCCCCGAAAATCTTACCAGTGAATAGTTGTGGATATTGCTCTCTCATAATGTTCTCAGGCTCCCACATAGCCTCTTCAACTCCGTGTTTGTGCCATAATACTTTCACTAAAGAGATTTTCTTATTTCTTAACTCTTTGGTCTCTCGTGCCAAAATTCGGATCGATTCTTTATTATACGACAAATTTGGCTAAATCTCAACCTCAGTAGGAGCAATCACATGAGACGGATCAGATCGGTACCGTCGATGCATCGACACATGAAACACATTACGAATCTTTTCTAACTCAGGTGGCAACATCAATCTGTAAGCAACCGACCCAACTTGTTCAATAATCTCATACGGTCCAATGAACCTCAGACTCAGCTTGCCCTTTCTGCAAAATCGAAGTATTTTCTTCCACGGAGAAACTTTCGAAAACACTATATCACCAATTTTGAATTCAATATCCTTTCGTTTCAAATCTGCATAAGACTTCTGACGATCTGGGGTTGCTTTCAAATTATCACGAATTACTTTCACTTTCTGCTCAGTCTCTTTTATTATATCAACCCGTGAATCTTGTTCTCACTCAGCTTAGTCTAATACAATGGAGTTCGACATTTTCGACCGTAAAGAGCTTCATATGGTGCCGTTTTGATACTAGATTGAAAACTATTTTGTATGCGAATTCAATTAACGAAAAATATTTTTCCTACGTATTCTCAAACTCAAGTATGCAACACCTCAACATGTCTTCAAGAATCTGAATGATTCGCTCAGATTGACCATCCGTTTGCGGATGAAAAGTTGTACTGAAATGCAATTTTGTGCCTAAGGCCTCTTGCAATTTCTTCCAAAATTTTGAGGTAAACCTCAAATCTTTGTCAGATATTATAGATAGTGGTACTCCTTGCAATCTCACAATCTCAGCAATATACAATTCCGCTAACTTATCTAAAGAATAGTCGATTTTCACCAAAATTAAATAGGCTGATTTCGTCAATCTGTCCACTATCACCCAGATTGCATATTTCTTACTCGGAGATAAGGGCAAACCCAACACAAAGTCCATCGTAATTCTCTCCCATTTCCGCTCAGGAATCATAATTAGTTGTAACAAATCGGATGGAACTTGATGTTTAGCCTTAACTTGCTGACAAACTAAACACTTCGAGACAAAGTCAGAAATGTCTCTCATCATACCATGCCACCAATAGAACTGTTTTAGATCATTATACATCTTCATCCTCCCGGATGTACAGTCAAATGACTATTGTGAGCTTCATTCAAAATCATCAAAACCAACTTTGAATTTCTCAGAACACAAATCTGATCTCTAAATCTCAGAAAATCATCACTATCAACTCGAAATCTGAATCAATATTTGATTCACACAGAATTCATTTAGCCATCATTTCAACATCATTTTTCTGGGCATCACAAATCTGTTGTACAAATATTGGCTTAATTTTAAACTCAGCTATAACCGCACTATGTTCACACAGATCTATCTGAGTACTCATAGCTCGCAAAGCACATAACGATTTTTGACTCAAAGAATTAGCTACAACATTAACTTTACCTGGGTGGTAATCTATCACAAGTTCGTAGTCTTTCAACAATTCTAACCATCTTCTCTATCGTAAATTCAAGTCTTTCTGAGTCATCAAGTACTTTAAACTCTTATGATCAGTATAAATATGACATTTCTCTCCGAATAAGTAGTGACGCCAAATCTTTAATGCAAACATAATCGCAGCTAACTCAAAATCATGTGTCAGATAATTCTTTTCGTGCAACATTAACTGCCTCGAAGCATAAGCGATAACTTTACCTTCTTGCATCAGCACACAGCCCAAACCATTCAACGATGCATCGCTATAAACAATAAATTCTTTGCCCGATTTAGGTTGAACTAACACTGGTACCTCTGTCAACAACACTTTCAACTGTTCAAAACTCTGCTAGCACTTTTCTGACCACTCAAATTTAACATCTTTCTATAACAACTTTGTCAATGGAGTCGCAATCATCGAGAAGCCTTTCACAAACCATCTATAATATCCCGTTAGTCCCAGAAAACTACAGACTTCAGACATATTTCTCGGAGGCTTCCATTCCAAAATAGCCGAGATTTTATTCGAATCAACTCTTATTCCCGCAGTTGATACAATGTGCCCGAGAAAACCAACCTCACGTAATTAAAATTCACATTTGTTAAACTTGGCATACAATTATTTCTCACGCAGGGTTTGTAGCACAGTTCTCAAATGTTCGGCATGATGTGTCTCATCACACGAATATCTCAGAATATCATCAATGAACACCACTAAAAAACGATCCAAATACGATCTGAATATCCGATTCATTAGATCCATAAACACTGTAGGAGCATTTGTTAATCCGAAAGGCAGCACTAAGAATTCGTAATGTCCATACCTCATTATGAAAGCAGTTTTCAACACATCAGATTCTTTAACTCTCAACTGGTAGTAGCCTGATCTCAAATCTATCTTAGAAAACACTGTAACTCTTCTCAGCTGATCAAACAAATCGTCAATACGAGGCAACGGATATTTGTTCTTTATCATCACTTTGTTCAACTGTCAATAATCAATACACATTCTCATAGTTCCATCTTTCTTTTTCACAAATAACACAGGGACTCCCCAGGGTGAGAAACTCGGTTGTCCAAATCCTCTGTCAGTCGATTCTTGCAACTAAGATTTCAACTCTTTCAATTTTGTTGGTGCCATTCTATATGGAGCTATCAAAATAGGAGTTATCCCCGGCACTAATTCAATGCTTAATTTGACTTCTCGAATCGGAGATAATCTCGGTAGCTCTTCAGGAAACACATCTGGAACCTCGCAAACCACAGGCACAGATTTAACTTTATTTTCTGACACTTTTGTATCAATCACGTACACTAAATAGGCTTCACAACCCTTTCTCACATAGTTCATAGCTTTCATCGCTGATAGAACAGTTGGTAATCCTTTCATATCACTGGATTCAATTCAAACTATCTCACCATTCTGACTTTTCAACTCAATACTTTTTCTTTTACAATTTACAATGGCATTATGCAGAGTAATCCAATCCATACCCAAAATTATGTCAAACTCATCGAATGGTAACAACATCAAATTAGCTGGAAAACATATATCTCGAAACATCAATGGGCAATTCTTGCACACCTTTTCCACCAAAACACACTTGCCTAAAGGGTTTAACACTCTAACCATAAATTTAGTAAACTCAAAAGATAAAGACTTACTCGATACTAGATTCACACACACATAGAATGAGTAGATCCTGGATCTATCAATGCAATAACATTAGTATCAATTAAAGTGAAAGTACCGGTGATGACGTTTGGAGATGATGCTTCCTCTCATGTACGTATAGCTTAAGCTTGGGCAGGAGTTCTCACCTCCAATCTCACAGCTATATCGGTTGTCCCTTTCTGACTTTTGCTCACATTTTTGGTGTTTCTGTGTGGTCTACCCCTAGCGTCACATTACTTGGTCTTTCATTCTGAACATTTTTTTACTCAACCAACTTTGGGCATTCCCGAATAAAGTGATCTCGTGATCCACACTTATACCAAACTCTATTGTTGTACTTGCCCCAGCATTCTCCCACATGTCATCTCCCACATTGTTTACAGTCAGGCTTACTACGTTTAATGCTGCCAACACTTGATTCATTCAGAGCTTGAGTTCGAGGACCAGCACTTTGTCTTGAACGATCTCTACTTGAATGTCTAAACGAAGCATCCGAACAATTGCTTGCATCTCTAAATATCTTTTTAGAAGGTTGAGAAAACTTACTCATCGATCTCTTTCTTCCATCACAAGCTTTAAAATTAGCTTTCTTCTTTTCATTACTGAGTTCCTCGACTTTGCATGCTCTTTCCACTAGTACAACAAATTCATTTATATCAAGTATCCCAACCAACAATTTAATGTCTTCATTCAATCCCTCTATGAAGCGTTTGGACATAGTAACATCGGTCGAAATAGATTCTCTCACATATTGACTCAATCCCATAAATTCTCATTCGTACTCAGTAACAGACAAATGGCACTATTTCAACTCTAAAAAGTCTTTACATTTCTGATCAATAAATCGTTGACTGATATACTTCTTTCTTATCTCAACTTGAAAGAAATCCCAAGTGATTCTCTCTCTCGGAACTAAGATATCAACGTCTTCCACCAATTATATACCGTATCCCTCAATGATGAAACAACACCTTTTATACATTCGTCCGAAGTCAACGACATTTCATCAAATACTCGAATGGTGTTTTCGAGCCAAAACTCAGCTCGCTCAGCATCATCATCATATGTAGCCCTAAACTCTTCAGCCCATACTTTCGAATCTTATCCACAAGAGGTTTATTCAATCTAATCAGATCTATAACTTGTGGCACAACAGGTACTTGTGGGGGTGGAGGTTGTGGAGCAGCCGAATTTGTTCGAACGAACTCCGTAAACCACTCGCTCATCATTCAAAAGAAGGCTTGCTTAGCCTCTCCTCCCTCACCACTATCATTCGGCCTAGATGTGGCCAGTGCTATCCCTTAAGCAGGAGCAGGCGCGTTACTCTCTACATCGTCAGGAACTTCTCCATCAGGATCTATTACTATATGAAAACACATTTTCAACTATCAGAATTCATCACACTATCACAATTTCATATATGACATGTATAGCTAGACTCATACGCGCTACGTTAGTCCAAGAATTGACTAAACCGTAGCTCTGATACCAATAAAATGTAACACCCCTAACCCAAAACTGTCGCCAGAATAAGGTTAAGAGGCATTACCGAACAATCAAATCATTTTACATCACATTTACGACACAAAGTCAATAAACATCATAACATATCAAGACATAATCAAATAGTCCCTTATTTAGGCCTACAAGACCTTAAACATGCTAGAGAGGGGTCGGGACTAAATGAACACTTACAAAAGTTTTTAAAATTTTAAACATTCAATGAGTCTGTTTAGGCCACACGCCCGTGCCACCAGGCCGTGTGCCTCAAACGGTCACCAGACACCCCCATGTGTCTAGGTCGTGCCAAAACAGAACAAGCATTCTGACTTCTCCACACTGCTACTAGGCACGCCATGTCCGTGTGTCCTTAAGCTAGCTACTAGCTTAGCCTCACGGTTACTAGGCACGCCTGTGCCACAACCGTGTGACAAAATAGGCCATATGCAAGGCCAATTTGCCATCCATACAAGGGTCAAACCTACAAGCACATTTTAGCATAATGATAGTAATATGTTTTAAAACCATACCATCGGGTATCACACTACGTCTTTATATTAAGCAAATTCAATTGATTTTCAAATCAAACTTGTATTACTCCTAAGTCTAATAAGGTTTTAAGTAACACTAAGAAACTATTAAGGTTAAATGGTTTAAACTCATTTAGCCACAGTCTGGTTAAGATTTCAAAAATCTCAGGGTTTCACATACTCATCGATTTCAAACAAGTCTACTCAAATTGTCTCCCAAAATACCCGTGTTTCCACTACCCTCTCACAAACACGTTTTCCCATAACATACCGATTCCACGTGGTGTCTTGTCGGGTTTGGGGTGTTACATTTAATGATGTATCGAACAAAAGCTCATTTGTGGGCGAGGCCCAAAATGTTTTAAAACTATAATTTTCAAGTATTCTATTTTTAAAGTATGGTTTGAAGGGCATGGCACGAGTCAGCACCAGTTCGCCCGGTAAGTACCCATTTTCTGGTTGTAATATTAATTGATATGATTGAATGGCTAGTGATAGTAAGATACTTTAAGATGAAACTAATAGGACTCTGTGGACTCATGAAAACAAAGCTTCTTTAAATTTCATAAGACTTTGCTTTAAACACGGTGAAATAATGAGTGATACATAAAATTCTTTAATCGACATGAGTACCGAGGTGGGCGTGGTCGTGGGCGTGGTCACGAGGCCGTGAGTTAGGCGGGGAGTTAGGAGAATGAGGTCTGCAGTTCCATACCGGTGGAGGTGGTGAGTTTCAAGCGAACCGGCGATGATGCGATGTCACCGGCGATCTGCGGGTCTTAGAAAAGGGTAGTGGGCGGTGGGGGCGTGGGAGCTACGTACTGGCGACTTGGGCAAATGGGGTGAATTCTTGAGTGTCTGGTGTTGCTCCTAACCTTCTTGATCTTGGTGGGCAGCAAACGGATCATGGATGTATCCTTCTCCGAGATGAATCATATCGTGGTGGCTCACGGTCCGTGGCGATCTTTGCGTGAAGATCGACTACAATCGGAAATTGACTAATTACATAAATGAAGGAGAAAGCATTGAGGTTAGTCATCTGTATCGGAGTGAGGCAGTTTACGGTGAGTCGGTATGCGGTATGGTGGCTCTTGAAGAGGAAAGGTGCGTTCGTTTCGAGGATGGCGTGCGAGGCGAGTTAAGATTATTGATTCGCCCGGCGGGCGTGAATTCTGATTCAAAAGCGAAGGTTGCGAGGCATTAAAAAAATCTGTGAGGCGGTGGATAAGCAAGCGGACTTCAGTGGTCGGTGTCGGCGGAAGAGGCTGACCGAGTGGGCGAATCGGTCGGGTAGGGTTATTCTTTATGAGCGGGGACCGCCGCATTGTAACCGTTGTGGGAAGCTAATAAATGTAACACCCTAACCCAAAAATTTTAGCATTTCGATTTGGCATTGTTTGCATGTTTAATTGCTTGCTATGATGTTGTTTTGGTGTTTTCTTTGATTTAGTTGTAGGCTAGGTGTGAGCCTGGGTAGGTGGTGAAATTTTGTTTATGGGCTTTGGGATAGAAGTGAAGGTGTTGGGGTTTATATTTAAATTAAGTGAAATTATAGCACAAATGAGGAGCTAGCTATGTGGCAAGGCATGCGCCACTTAGACCTTGGTGTGGCCATCTTCAAGTGAGGGAGGTCCAGAGTTCAAGTCGTAGAGCTCCCATTTTGTCACCCATTTTGACTCGGATGGAGGAAGAGGTAGAAGGCAAGTGGAATTCTACCATGGACTAAGTCAAACCGCTCAAAGGTAAGGTGGAGAGTGATTGTAGGAGTAAGATTTGGTAAACACATTTGAAATGTGTGGAGTGGAGTGTATGGGGAGGTTTGGCCTTGGTGAGAGTTTGGGGGAGAGGGGTGGCCGATTTTGAGGAGTGTTTGGGAGCTTGGGAAGTGCCAAAATCTCCTTTGTGCATGTGTGTGTGTGTTTCATTATATGCTTGTAGCTTAAGCCAAAACTTGCACTCTCTTTCTTTTTGCCCATATTCTCTTCTTGGAACCGAAACCCAAAGCTTGGGTATTGCCGAATGCACTTGTAGCTCTTTTGTTTTTCTTTTGTTTCATTTGAAGTCAATGCCTCCCACTCTCGCGCTTCTTTTGTCAACTTTGTTAAACCGAAACCTCTAGCACCTTATTGCCAAAAGTAAACCTTGTTTCTTCCTTCTTCTTTCCTTTGGGTGTCAAACCTATATCCCTTCTTCTCACATCTTTCTTCCTCTTTCTTTAATTGTACAAAGTCGAAAGTAAGGGTGTTAGCACTCGCTCAACCTTCTCATTTGCTGGTCGCTTCCTTCTCATTTTCTTTCTTTGTGCTTTCACAACCTTGTGCCGATTTCCTTTGTTCCATACCATCTCTTTAAACAAAACCACCTTTGTTCTTCATCATTTTTGAGTAATCCAAGATTTTCTTTCCTCTTTCTTGAAGTCAATGCTCTCTCCTCTTTCACCTTTTCTTCTTCGCTTTGTGTCAAACATCATCGATTACACATACAATTTGGAAACCAATTTCATGTCAAGTGATCAACATATCATCTCATACAATCTCATTCACAACCATGTTAACTAATAGACTAAATTGCACCAGTTGAACACATTCAATACCAATATGATTCATTTTCAAATTCTCTCTTTCATAATAGCATCATATCAACACAAAGTTTACCATTTATAAGTCCTTTTCTTTACTCATAAACCTTACCAAAACATGCATCATATATTAATACCATTCATGCTTAAAACTAACACATATCGAGCCACATCACAAGGCTATTTACACATCTCAAGCATGATTCAAATAACTAGCGTATACATGCCATATTTCAACTATGTACATCTTTCCAAAAGTACCCAAAATAGATTGTTGATAGTGTGATTGAGATGCTGGCGATCCCTAGGTCCGAACTAGCTTTATTGACATAAGAAAATAGAGAAACAATCACATAGTAAGCTTCCAAAAGCTTAGTAAGTTCGAAATATAATACTATTAACTCAATGAATTAAAAACAAAATATATATATGTAACCATCACATAGATAATTTACCACTAATACACAAATTCAACTTATCCAATACTCACATAGAGTTCCATTCAAATAGTTTCAAATTTCATTCAACACATAGATATATTACATACCTTTGCCAACACCTGGTACTCACCATCTATGCTACAAAATCATTCGACTTTACATTCGATCACTCTTTGCTATTTTCTTACTTATTCTGCACATTTAGTGCTGATTATAAACTTTACCTACTTGTCATCGCACACTTAGTGCCATTATGTTAAACCGAACTTATATCGGTATAACACACAGTGCCAACTCAATAAGCCGAAGCTTTTATCATCTCGCACACACGGTGCCAAACATTCTTATTTTGTACACTTGGTGCTTTCTAATTCAATTTCGCACTTAGCATTTCTCAGCTCATAGTTAAATGGATATGTATTCAAATCACATCACATAGAACATAAATTAAGAACATGTACTATATCCAAACTTACCTCGAACATCGAACTACCGAAACAGTCAATTAATCGAGCACTTTATCTTTGCCTCGATCTCGATCCGAACCTCTCCTCTCTTGGTCTATACACATTCAAATTCAGTCCATTCAATTACCAAATCATTCATTTTAGTCCAAACACACATATTTAGGGCATTTTACAAAATAGCCCTCACATTTTCACATTTCGACACTTTGGTCCCTAATTCATAAAATCATCAAATACACAAAATCTTAAAACACATATGCTTAGCCGAATTCTTCCCATGCTAATACAAGCTCACACATTTCATTTATTTCACAATTTAGCACTTCAATTTCTCATTTTCTCAATTAAGTCCAAAATACTCAATTTCACTAAAAATTCCAATACAAATTATGTTAATCCAACACCAAGTTTCCATATTTCACTATCAACTAACACATAGCTCAAGTGTTCATCAATGGTTCATCACAAAAACATCATCAATTCAGAAAAATATAACATGGGTTAGCTAGAGCACGAAGCAACGATTACAAAAACATAGAAATTATCAAAAACGAATCAAAAACTAACCTTGAATCAAGCCAAAACTATGGCCGAACCCTAGTTTACTCTTCCTTTCTTCCTTTGATATTTTCAGTCAAGAAAAATAGATGAAAAATGTCTATTTTCATGCCTTGTTTTCATTATAACATATTATTATGTTATTTACTAAATTAGCCTTTAGCATAAAATGCATATAACATATGATATAAGGTCATTCTTGACCATTGCCACCCACTTTATTAATTAATGGGATATTTGCAACATAAGGCCTCCTATTTATAAAGACAACCACACTTAGGTACTTATAAATCAACACATAGCTTTTACTCTTTATGCGATTAAGTTTTTTTTCTTAATTCAGCACACAATCGATCAAATTATCACACAGAGTTTCCACATAGCAGCACCAAATATAACATTAAAATAATATTTTGACCTCGAATTTGTGGTCTCAAAACCACTGTTCCTATTAGGGTCTAAACCGGGCTGTTACAACCTTGGTACACTGGCATAGTAAACTTCTTAGTAAGTGGTGTAATTCCATTTGACTTCAATGCTCAAAGAAAACAAAAATTTCTTCACGATACCAAACAGTACTATTGGGATGAACCATTCCTATTCAAGCATTGTGCAGATCAAATAATTCAAAAGTGCATCCCCAATGATCAGATGCATAGTGTCTTACAACATTGTCACTCAGTCCCATATTGAGGACATTTTGGAGGGATGAAAATAGTTGCCAAGGTACTCTAGTCAGGATTTTATTGGCCAAGTTTATTTAAAGATGCTTTTGAATTTTATAAGTCGTGTGACCATTGTCAAAGAATAGGAAATGTGTCTAGGAAACAAGAAACGATGTTGCAAAGTATATTAGAGATTGAACTATTTGATGTATGGGGAATAGACTTTATGGGTCTATTTCCACCATCTATGGGCAAGCTATACATACTTTTGGTAGTAGACTATGCTTCTAAGTGGGTAGAAGCAGTAACCTTAGCCTCTAATGATTCTTAGTCGGTGTTGAAATTTCTGAATAAGAATAGTTTCACACGATTTGGTACACCGAGAGCCATTATAAGTGACGAGGGATCCCATTTTGATTGCAAAGTGATAGCCAATGCTTTGCATAGGTATGGGGTGAAACATAAAATTGCCACGGCATATCACCCTTAGACGAATGACAAAGCTAAAATTTTTTAATAGAGAAATTAAATAAATTTTGGAAAAAGTGGTGAATCCATCTCGAAAGAACTGTTCTACTAGACTTGATGAAGCTCTATGGGCATATTGAACTGCATTTAAAAAGCTCTATGGGCATATAGAGCTGCATTTAAAAAACACCAAGGACGTCACCTTTTAAACTGTTTACGGTAAGCCATGTCATTTACCTGTTGAACTTGGGCATAAAGCATTTTGGGCGATTAAGAAGTTGAACATGGATTGGGCTACTATTGACAGCAAGAGATTGTTAGAATTGAATGAGATGGAAGAGTTTCAAACACAAGCATATGAGAATGCTCATTTGTATAAGGAAAAGACCAAGCTATGGCATGATGCTAGAAATTTACCAAGGTAATTTGAACTTGGATAGTAGGTATTATTGTTTAATTCCAGGCTTAAATTATTTCTTGGTAAGTTAAAATCTCGATGGCCAGGACCTTTTGAAGTAATTCAAGTGTATTCACATGGTGCCATTGTTGTTAAAGATCTAAGAATAGGGGCTACATTCAAGGTTAATGGACAATGCTTGAAGCATTACTGGGGTGTTCCTATAGAGCGTGAAAAGCAATGCATTAGCCTTCGTGATGTTTGAATTTTTTGTTAACAAGTAGTTTTTTCCGTTTTATTTCCCATTTCTATTTTTACTTTTTTTCTATTTATTTTTAATACAATTTCATTTATGTTTTTATTATAATGAACAGGAATAGAATAAAAGAAGCAGGATTTATTAATATATACAGAGCAAAAATTTGCCACGACTTTACAAAGAAATGTTATGCCATGACAAATTGAATGAAGAGGTGTTAATAAAAGAGTTGACCGATTAGAAAATTCCAAAAGAAAGATTTTTAGGCAGTTGCATTTAGTGAATATTAGGAAACCTAAAGAATGAAACTACCAATGTAGGGCTCGGTTATTTCACTTTTCCCCAAAAATTTTTTTCCGTTTTTAACTTCTTCTCCACGTCATAACCTTTCTCCCTCACATTCCCATTCTCTAAAACCTGTAATCATTATCCATTTTCATTTTCTTCATCTGGTTCACGTTTCCCACTTCTCACAAAGTTCATATTTTTACAGTTCTCTTATCTTCAACCTCTCTACTATTTTTTGTTTACTCCATTATTTTCCTTTTTTTTTTGTTTCCCTAACCTTTTCTTCATGGCTAGTGTCTAAAATAGTAGAATCTTCGCGTGTTGGCATCCCTTAACCAAAGATATTCTTCAATACCGCTTCAGCCATGAGGTATTCAACTAATATTTTTAAGCGGCCATTTTGTTTTGGATAGAGATTTTTATTGAAGGATGAACCCCAGATGGGGTACGATGGATCAGCATCCTAGATTGTAGAAAAGCACAATTGGAGTAGATTTTGTCTACACCCAGTGGATGTTGTGGGTATAGTGGTAAGAGAGCTTTACACTCATGTAAATTCCCTAGATTCTCCATTCATTTATGTGATGGGTAAATCTATGCTATTTGGAGAATACCATATTAATGTTCAGTTTGGCATCGAATAAGTTAGAGATGAGCATTTTGAATTTGCCGAGAATTTTACACCAGGAGGTTGGCAAAAGTATTAGAGGATTTATGCGTTGAAGGGATGAAGTGGATTATTTCAAGCCAAGAGTGTTACATGATTGGAAAAGCTGCATTAAAACCAATTAGGAAGGTGTGGTACCACTTTTTAAGGAGTCTGTCTTATGCTGTCTATGCATAACACGATTTCTTCGAAAGAAAGAATGTTGCTATTGCATTCTATTCTACAATGAAGATAGATAAATGTTGGGAAGATTATCTTCCAAGAGGTCTATAGGTGTGCTGATAAATATACCAGGAGTTTTAATTTTCTATCCCTTATTTCTGCCTTATGTAAAATGACAATTATGCCTTTAGTTGATGCTTAGGATGTTACTCCCAATAAGGCTGGGATAACGCGAGCAATTTTGCCCAAGCTTCAAGGAACTGAGTTTGCTGAAGCTTCCTAGCACAATCAAGCTTCCTCTACCACATGTATTCCCATAACAACATCTCTTGCCTCTTATGACCAAGAACTCTTGACTTCTCTAAAACAGTAAGGACAAATGTCGTCGCTATTTGAAGTGAAGCAATACTAGGTGATGGAAGAGTTGGAACAAAGCAACAAAAGCCAGGCTTGGTAATGCTCGAATGTGAAAGATAGGGATTTAGCATTAAGAAGATCCCTCTAGAAAACTTTTTCGAGACCTATGCCAGACTTTCCTACTTTCCCAGCTACTTTGCTCTCGTCTAATGAGTGCAAAAAAGAGCCAGTTTCACCCGCTGCTAGAACTAACCCTGTGACTAAGAGAGTCACTACGGATAAAGGGAAAGCTATTGAGGAGTTAGAAAAGTCAACCTTTGCCGCACTAGAGAAGGAAGTAGAAGAAGGAAATGAAGAAACAAATGTCCCTACCACTGCACTAGCTACTGCTACTGAAAAATGTAAAACTCCTGAACTGACATATTCACCTATCTCCATGACTGCACAAGATCAAGCAATCGATCAACTAATCGATGAACTAATAGAGACTAACAAAGAAGGTGAGGAAGTTGACCTACGGAAAAGAAAGATGCGATACAAAGTCAGTGCTCGCAAATCCAAGAGAAAGAATTGAATGAAGTGCCAACGTTCCAATCTAAGTTAAGTTTTATTTTTCTCTCATACATTGAATTTCATACTTGTTATATATTGTTCATGATTTTACATGCATTGAGGACAATGCATCCCTTATGTTTGGGGGTGTATTGTGCATCTAGGTTGCATTTTGTACGTTCATAGGATATTTTGCCATGGCATAATAACTACTGAATACTGTTTTGTCTATAAGAAGTACAATTTTCCTTGGTGATGTTCGATGATAAGCTTAATTTCTTTCGATATACCTAGAAAATGTAACAATGGATTGGGTGAAGTTAGCCTGTAACACCTTTTACCCGTACTCGACTCCTGAACTGGATACGAGGCATTACCGTACTTAACTTGCTCAATCATATAATATCAATCCATAAAAACTTCATTTCAAATTAAAACTTTTCATTCAAGGACATAATGTCCTTATTATAGGCCTACGAGACCCTAAACTTGCACTTGGAATGATTCGGGATCAAACCGAAAACTTTTGAACACTTATAAAAATTTGACTCAAAATAGGGCCACATGACCGTGTGGCATATCACATGCCCATGTTCTACACCGTGTCGAATTATTTTTGTACACATGGCCTGACACATGCCTGGTGTCCATAGCCCATGTCCCTCACATAACCATGACACGCCTGTCTTCACCCGTGTGTGAAAACCTTGACATTTTGTTTATGATGTCATCATCTCAATAAGGTCACACGGTCAAGGCACACGAGCATGTCCTTAGACCGTGCATTGAATTAAATTCCTAATTTCAGGTGCAGACTTCACACGGCCTGGGCACATGCCCGTGTCTTAGGTCGTGCCTCCCACACTATTGAGATACATGGCCATGTCTCCACCCATGTGTGTACTACTGAGCATATTGAATTGCCAACCTAGCATGCATGGGGACACATGGCCTATCAACACGCCCATGGGCTGAACATGTGCCACACACGGCCTAGACACACACCTGTGTGTCTATCCATGTGGACATTTGTAAGGCTATCTACCAAGCCAAATGCCACCCTACAAAGCAACCATACTCATACAAATTCATTTCAACATATATCAAGACCATAAGGAACTTTTAAGAACTCAAAATCAAGACATCAACACAAGCATACACTTCATGAATTTTATCATCATTAAATCTATGAACTTGTCAAGTATTGGCCAATTTCCAATGACCATTTACAAAATGAATTGAACAACATTAATAGCCAACACTTTGGCTAGCAATATGACATAACAAAATGACCAAGTCCTATACATGCCATACTCAAAATAAATCTAACTTTGCTATAGCAAAGAGAAGTTGATAGTGTGATTCCGAACTCTGACATCGTACAATCCTCGAGTTATCTTGGTGATACTACAAGGAAAAGGGAAATGAGAGGGGTAAGCATAAAGCTTATTAAGTTTGTGTGAAATAAATAGCAACTTAAAGGCTTATAATGCCATCCATCCATTGCATTGAATAAGAACATAAAGTCTCAAGCACATTGCTATAACTTACTCATGCTTACTCTTACCAATTACATGTCATGTCACATATCATAAACATTTCTCGTGAATTACTCACATGTACCTGTATCACTTCATCACATAGCTTTAGCACTAATTTCATCGCTATTATAAACTTAACTATTTTTCTCGATGACTCACTTGAATTACTCGTGGGTACATAATCATCATCATAACATAAACACGACGCCATAGCCACATCCGAGATATGGTCTTACGTGGGGTCACATCTCGATGTCGATGCCATATCCTAGATATGGTCTTATACGGGATCTCATGTCGATGTCGATGCCATATCCTAGATATGGTCTTATATGATTTTCATATTCGATGCCGATGCCATATCCCAGATATGGTCTTACACAGAATCTCAATTCGGTGCCGAGGTCATGTTCCAGACATGGTCTTATATGGGACCTTACTAATCTCATGTCTCGATGATGATATCCTCTCACTTCTTAAAGTCCAATCAGGACTTCAGCATCATAAAGTTTCATCATTCTCTCACTCAACATCATTACTCAATTTCATAGAAATAATATACAACATCACTAATATCAAACATTTAAAAACTTAATAGCATGATGTTGACTTTATTACACACAAACTACCTCGATTTCAAAATAGGCCAAATTACCGATATAGTTCGATACCTTGGCTTTTCCTCGGTCAAGGTTAATTCCTTATTCTTATTGATCTACAATAGCAAATTAGCTCATTTAATTGCCACATTAATCAATACATTTCAATAATCATATTTTGACAAAATTACCATTTTCCCCTTAAGTTTTTATCAAATGATGATTTTACCCTTAGGCTTGTAAATTGATTCTAATTGAATTTTCTTTTTTACAAGCCTAGGTGAACATTTATTACTCTTATGGAAACCTTCAATACTCATTATTTCACACATTTAACACCTATTTTATAACATTTACAAAAATGTCCTTTTAGGTGTTTTCATGGTAACACCTTTCACAAAAGTTATTTATCTAACAACTATGACTCATTTTCTTCCATAAAAATGCAGCAAACAACATAAGTTCTCACATGGGAAAACCTTAAACTTTTAACCATTTTGCAAAATAGTCCCCTCTTTAGCTAGCTTAAGCTTTAGGGGTTCCAAAAGTTCAAATATTATCAAGAAAGACCACTAAAATCACTTACTTGTAAGAGGTTAGCTTGGCTGAAGGTTTGAGCTTCAAAAACTTCTTTTTTTTTTTTGTTGCTAATTTTCAATGGAGAAGAAGAGAAGAAAAGATGATATATTTTCTTTCTTTATTTTATTATAAAACATCAATTTAGTCCACCTAATTCCAACAACTTTGACCAATTTTGACATTGTTTGTCCTCTATAGCCGGCCACCCTATTTCTAAGGGTCTAATTGCATATTAAGGGCCTCCAATTAATATTCTATGGCTTTTAGATGCCTGTAGCTTGTAAAATGGAACTTTTACACTTTATATGATTTAGTCCTTTTTCACAATTAAGCATGCAATCGGTAAAAGTAAAGCAAGAAAATTTTCAAGCACCTATATAACGCATAAAATATAATTAAAATATTTTTTTTTCCAATCTCAGATTAGTGGTTTTGAAACCACTATTCTGACTAGCCCTTAAATCGGGCTGCTACAATTTTCCTCCTTAAGGATTTTTGTCCCCGAAAATCTCACCGGTAAAAAGGTTGGGATATTTGTTTCTCATAGTCTCATCGGGCTCCCATGTAGCCTCTTCTACCCTATGTCTTTTCCATAGTACTTTCACAAGGGCTATGCTTTTGTTTCTCAGCTGTTTGACTTCTCGTGCAAAAATCTTAATCGGCTCTTCGCCATAAGTCATGTTCGGTCAAATTTCTACCTTTGATGGTACGATTACTTGCGAAGGGTCTGAATAGTATCGACGTAACATAGACACGTAGAAGACATCATAAGTCTTTTCCAACTCAGGTGACAAAGCCAAACGATAAGCTATCGGCCCTATCATCTAGGTAATCTTATATGGTCTGATAAAGCGCGGACTTAATTTGTTTTTTTGGCCCAATCTGAGGACTTTTCTCCATCGTGATACTTTCAGAAACACTTTATCACCTACTTGAAACTCAATCTCTTTCCGGTTCAAATCTGAATAGGACTTTTATCTATCTGAGGTAGCTTTTAGACATTCACGTATCACTTTTACCTTATCTTCGATTTCTCTTACCAAATTGACCCCGTGAATTTGGTTTCCTCTCAGTTCTGTCCAATATAAGGGCGTTCTTCACTTACGCCCATACAATGCCTCATAAGGCGCCATCTTCAAACTCAAATGGAAGCTGTTATTGTAGGTGAATTCCACTAACAGTAAGTATTTCTCCCAATTACCTTGGAATTCCAAAATGCAACATCGAAGCATGTCTTCAAGTATCTGTATTACTCTCTCCAACTGCCTGTCGGTTTGCGGATGGAAAGTTGTACTAAAGCTCAATTTTGTGCCTAAGGCCTCTTGCAACTTTTTCCAAAACTGTGATGTAAATCTTGATCTCTATTCAAAATAATCGACAACGGTACTCCATGAAGTCTTACTATTTCTGTCATATACAAATCCACTAACTTATCAAGCAAGTAGTCGACCCATATTGGTATAAAATGGGCTAACTTCGTGAGTCTATTGACCAAGACCCATAAGACATCTTTCTTTTTCGGCGTCAACGATAAACCCATCACGAAGCCCATAGTAATACGGTCACATTTCCACTCGGGAACCATAATATGCTAAAGTAGACCCGAAGGTACTTGGTGTTCAGCCTTCATTTATTGACAAATTAGGCAATTTGATATAAGCTCGAAAATGTATTTCTTCATATTCGGCCACCATTACCATTTCCTCAAGTCATTATACATCTTCGTGCTGCCAGGATGTACAAACAAACATCCACTATGTGCTTCATACAGAATCTTCTGAATAAGCTCATTATCTCTGGCTACACAGACCCTATATCGGAACATCAAATATCCATCAGGACTTATTCGAAAGTCTGACTCAACATTTGATTCATATTGAACTCTTTTAGCCTATAAATCATTGTCATCTTTTTGAGCTTCACAAATCTCTTAGAGAAACATAGGTCTAGCCCTCAACTCAGCTAGAATAGAAACATCATCTGACAAAGCTATCTGTGTATTCTTGGCTCTCAGCGCAAACAGGGATTTCCTACTCAAGGCATCGGTGACCACATTCGCCTTTCCCAAATGGTAGTCAATTACTAGCTTATAATCCCTTATTAACTCTAACCACTTTCTCTTCCTTAGATTCAACTCCTTTTGAGTCATCAAATACTTTAGGCTCTTATGAGCGGTGAACACCCGACATTTCTCACCATAAAAATGGTGTCCCCAAATCTTTAGTGCAAATACAATTGCAGTTAACTCTAAATCGTAAGTCAGATAATTCTTCTCGTGCGGCTTTAATTGTCTAGAGGCATATGCTATCACCTTATCCTCTTGCATGAGTACACAACCCAATCCATTCAAGGATGCATCGCTGTAAACCACAAATTCTTTTCCTGGTTGGGTTGTACAAGAACTGGAGCCTCACCAACAACTCCTTTAGTTTCTCAAAACTCTGTTGGCACTTTTCTATCCATTCAAACTTTACATCTTTTTGTAGCAACCTCTTCATCAGAGTAGCTATCATAGAAAACCCCTTGATAAAATGTCTATAGTAGCCAGCTAGACCCAGAAAAATCTTGACCTCGATTACATTTCTTGGTGGCTTCCAATCCATATTTGATGAGATCTTACCGGGTCGACTCTAATTCCATCTCTTGAGACAATGTGCCCCCAAAATCCAACTTCCTTAAGCCAAATTTCACTTTTACTAAACTTGGCATATAATTGTTTATCTCTAAAATTTGCAGAACTATTTTCAAATGCTCTGCATGCTCGTTCTCATCCCGAGAGTAGATCAATATGTCATCGATAAAGACTTCAAAAAATTCTATAAATATGGCAGAAAGATATGATTCATCAAATCCATGAAAACTGCAGGGGTATTGGTTAAACCGAAAGGTATGACCAAAAATTCATAGTGGCCATACCTTGTTTGAAATGCGATTTTTGACACATTCAATTCCTTGACTCTCAACTGATAATATCCAGACCTCAACTCTATCTTGGAAAACACTGTGGCTCCCTACAATTGATAAAACAAATCATCGATTCTTGGCAGCGGGTACTTGTTCTTCACAGTTACCTTATTGAGCTGTCGATAATCTATGCATAACCTCATGGAACCATCTTTCTTCTTCACAAATAATACGAGAGCACCCCACGGAGAATAACTCAATCTTGTGAAGCCTTTATCAGTTAACTCTTGTAACTGTGCCTTCAGTTCTTTTAGCTCGATTGGAGCCATCTGTATGGAGCAATAGAAATGGGGGCAGTACCAGGAGCTAACTCAATCCCAAATTCAATCTCTTTAATTGGAGGTAGCACTGGCAATTCCTCTAGGAAAACATCTGGATACTCACATACTATGGGCACTGATTCAATTCTTAACTTAGTCTCTTTAGCATTCATCACAAATGCAAGGTAAGCTTCGTACCCCTTTGTTAGAAATTTCAGAGTCAACAAGGAAGATATCACTACTGGCAATCTGTCTTGCTCATCTAATTCAACACGAATAAGATCCCCAGTTTCACATTTCAACTCAATAAACTTCCTTCCACAATTCAATATCACATCATGAGTAGTTAACCAATCCATCCCAAGGATGACATCGAATTCATCAAACCGCAATAACATGAGATTAGCTAGAAAGTAATGACCTCTAATCATCAAAGGACAATCTTTGCATACTCTATTAACTAACAAACATTTGCCTAGGGGATTGGACACTTTTATTACAAATTTAGTAGATTCTATAGGCATGTTCATGCTAGAGACTAATTTCATGCAAATATACGAGTGGGTAGATCCCAGATCAATTAAAGCAATAACATGAGTATCATATAGAGAAAATGTACCTGTAATTATGTCGGGGGAGGACGCCTCTTCGCGAGCACGAATGGCATATGTTCTCGACAGTGCTCTACCCTCAGCTCTTGCAGTCTGCTCTCTAGATGTATTTTTATTACTCATTTCATTTTCCGGGTTTTTCTGTGGTCTTTCTCTAGCAGTGCTTCCCAGTCTTGCATTCTGAGGTTTCTCTTTCTCTCTCGCCTCGGGGCTATCTTTGATAAAATGATCTAGGGATCTGCACTTGAAATAAGCTTTCTCGTTTGCTTGACACTCATCGAATGATGTCTACCACACTGCAGACATTCCAGTCTACTTGGTCGAGCATTGCCAACACTAGCAATTGAAGTGGTCTGAGCTTTAGACCCTGAGTACTGTCTACCCTTACTTCTACTTGAAAATTCAATTGAGGTGGCTGATCGAGTAGTAAAATCTCTTGACTTATTGGATGAGAACCGTAATGACTTGCCTAACTGCCTCTTCGTCGAGTCGCGAGACTCGATTTTAGCCTTCCTTTTCTATTTGACTAGTTCCTCAGCCTTACAGGCTCTATCTACCAACACCAAATTCTTTTAGTTCTAGGACACCAACAAACAACGGACATCCTCATTTAACCTTCCTTGAACCTTTTTCACATAATAGCATCGGTGGACATACACTCACGGGCATATTTACTAAGCCTTACGAAGTCACGTTCATATTCAATCACCTTTATTTGACCTTGCTTTAGCTCCAAGAACTCCTTTCTTTTCTGGTCAATAAACCTTTGACTAATGTACTTTTTTCGGAACTCCTCTTAGAAGAATTCCCAATTAAATCTCTCCCTTGGTACCACTAACAGAAGGGTGTTCCACCACTAATAGGCCGAATCTCTCAAGAGAGACACCACACACTTCATGCACTCTTCAGGTGTGCATGACAACTCGTCGAATACTCTGATGGTATTTTCAAGCTAGAATTTCGCCCTCTTCGGATCATCATCTTTACTAGCCTAAAAATCCTCAGCTCTTTGTTTCCTAATTTTGTCAATCGGAGGCCTTTCTCCTTTTACTACCTCTACCACTTAGGGAGCTACAGGGGTAGGCTGAGGAATAGGTGGGGGTGGGGGGTTGATCATTAGGATTTGGTAGAACAAATTTAGTGTACCAATTGCTCATCATATGGAGAAAGGCTTCCGATCCTCTTCTCCCTGACCCAAATTCTTGGTCCACTTTCTACTGGCGTAGTCCCTTGCACAGGAGCCGGTGCATTACTTGCAGCATCATAGACCAAATCGATCGGGATCCATTTACAATATAAATACACAATTAAAATCGTCAGGAGTTGCTACACTATCATTATGAAAATACTTATACATATGGCATGTATAGCTAGACTCATACTTACGCTACATTAGTCTGAGAGTAGACTAAATCGTAGCTCTGATACCACTAAATGTAACACCTCTTACCCGTATTTGACTCCTGAACTGGATACGAGGCATTATCGTACATAACTTGCTCAATCATACAATATCGATCCATAAAAACTTCATTTCAAATTAACAGCTTTCATTCGAGGCCATGATGTCCTTATTATAGGCCTACGAGACCCTAAACTTGCACTCGAAATGATTAGGAACCAAACCATAAACTTTTGAACACTTAAAAAATTTAACTCAAAGTAGGGCTACACGTCCATGTGGCATATCACATGCCCGTGTTCCACACATGTGTGGAATTATTTTTCTATTCAAACATACAGGGGTTTTACACAGCCTGAAACACACTCGTGTCCATAGCTCGTGTCCCTCACATGACCATGACATGCTCTTGTCTTCGCCAGTGTGTGAAAATCTTGACATTCTGTTTATGAAATCATCGGCGTGCCTCCCATACAGTTGAGACACACGATCGTGTCTCTGCCCGTGTGTTTACTACTGAGCATACTAACTTGCCAACCTAGCATGTATAGGGACACACGACCCATCAACACACCCATGGGCTAACTGTGTCACGCACACCATGTGTCACACATGGCCTAGATACATGCCCGTGTGTCTACCCATGTGGACATTTGTAAGGCTATCTACCAAGCCAAATGTCACTCTACAAAGCAACCATACTCATACCAATTCATTTCAACATAAGTCATGACCATAAGGCACTTTTAAGAACTCAAAGTCAAGACATCCACACAATCATACACTTCATGAATTTCATCATCATTGAATATATGAACTTGTCAAGTATTGGCCAATTTTCAATGACCATTTACAAAATGAATTGAACAACATTAATAGCCAAAACTTTGGTTAACAATATGACATATCAAAATGACCAAGTCCTATACATGCCATACTCAAAATAAATCTAACTTTGCTATAGCAAAGAGAAGTTGATAGTGTGATTCTGAACTCCGACGTCGTACGATCCCCTAGTTAGCTTGGCGATACTACAAGGAAAAGAAAAATGAGAGGGGTAAGCATAAAGCTTAGTAAGTTTGCATGAAATAAATAGCAACATAAAGGCTCATAATGCCATCCATCCATTACATTGAATAAGAACACAAAGTCTCAAGCACATTATTATAACTTACTCATGCTTACTCTTACCAATTACATGTCATGTCACATATCGTAAAAATTTCTAGTGAATTACTCACATGTACCTGTATCACTTCATCATATAGCTTAAACACTAATTTCACTTTATTATTAACTATTTTCATCTCACTTGGATTACAAACTTAATAACATGCCACATCCCGGATATGGTCTTATGTGAGGTCACATCTTGATGCCGATGCCATATCCGGATATAGTCTTATATGGGATCTCATATCGGTGTCGATGTTATCCAGATATAATCTTATACGAATCTCAATTTGGTGTCGAGGCCATGTCCTGAACATGGTCTTATGCATTACCAATCTCATGTCTCGATAATGTCTCAAACCGGACTTCAACATCATAAAGTTTCATCATTTTCTCACTCAACATCATTACTCAATTTCATAGAAATAATATACAACATCACTAATATCAAACATTTAAAAACTTAATAACATGATGTTGAATTTATTACACACAAACTTACTTCGATTTCAAAATAGGCCAAATTGCCGATCTAGTTTGATACCTTGCCTTTTCCTCGATCAAGGTTAATTCGTCATTCTTCTTAATCTATAATAACAAATTAGCTCATTTAATTCCACATTAATCAATACATTTCAATAATCATATTTTGGCAAAATTACCATTTTGTCCTTAAGCTTTCACAAAATGATGATTTTACCCCTAGGCTCGTTAATCGATTCTAATCGAATTTCCTCCTTTTACAAGCCTAGATGAACATTTATTACTCTTATGGAAACCCTCAATACTCATTATTTCACACATTTAATACCTATTTATAACCTTTACAAAAATATCCTTTTAGGTGTTTTCATGGTAACACCTTTCACAAAAGTTGTTTATCTAACAACTATGACTCATTTTATTCCATAAAAATGCAGCAAAAAACATAATTAATCACATGGAAAACCCTAAACTTTCAACCATTTTGCAAAATAGTCCCCTCTTTTGTTAGCTTAAGCTTTAGGGGTTCCAAAAGTACAATTATTATCAAGAAATACTACTAAAATCACTTACTTGTAAGAGGTTAGCTTGATTGAAAGTTTGGGCTTCAAAAACTCCTATTTTGCTGCTAATTTTTGGTGGAGAAGAAGAGAAGAAAAGATAATATCTTTTCTTTATTTTATTATAAAACATCAATTTAGTCCACTTAATTCCAACAACTTTGACCAATTTTGACATTGTTTGTTCCCTATGGCTGGCCACCCTATTTATAAGGGTCTAATTGCATATTAAGGGCCTCCAATTAATATTCTATGGCTTTTAGACACCTTTAGATTGTAAAATGGAACTTTTGTACTTTATGCGATTTAGTCCTTTTTCACAATTAATCATGAATCGCTAAAATTAAAGCACCAAAATTTTCATGCACCTATATAATCATGCTATAATGCATAAAATAACATTAAAATAATTTTTTTCTGACCTTTATTTAGTGGTTCCAAAACCACTCTTTCGACTAGCCCCTAAATCGGGCTATTACATAGCCTAGGCTAAGTTGCTTGGAAATTGATTTCTAAAAATGGGATGTCCTGTACTCTATTTTTTTATGGATTTTCGAAATATAGTAAGTATATTTTTAATGCCCTTTGGGATTTCTAAAATCAAACATGAGTTAAATTTCCATGGCTTTTTGTTTAAATAAGTATGCACTCCAATGCTTAGAGTTGCTAAGTAGGTTAGCATCACTTTGTTTATCCATCGTACTGTTCATTAGAAAGGAAGACCTAAGTAAGAGTGTGCGGTATAATTTTAGGGGCATTTTGCTGTAGCAAAGGACTGAGTAGCTAAGGAGGTAGTTGTATGCTCCATCCATCTTTTTAGTTAAAAACCTTAGCTTCATGAGTGAAGTTTGGTTTCAATTGTGACATGATTGAGTACTCGACAATTCGTTGTATGCTCTATCAAGTTTGTCATGTCAAATAATTTTGTGACATGCTAAATCCCCTAATAATAATATTATTAAAAAAAGATGTATGAAAATGTGAATAATATATTTTGATATGGGCTTAAAGCAAGTGACTTCTGTTTAAGTAACGAATGAACTAAGTCAAAAATAAGATATTTGCTATAGGATGAAAGAGAGAATGCATGGCTACTCAGGAAATTTTGTTTTGGGGGAGAAATTTTTGCACTGCGTTTGCTGAACAAACCTTTGACATTTGAATCAATTTTAGGAAAAGTGAAGAATGTTGAGAACAAAGGTATAAATTGTTTTTCAAATACCTAGGCAGTATGAGAATTTTTTTCCAAGGTAAGATTGTTGCATTCATGCATTTAGATGTATTTTGCTTGAGGACAAGCAACTATGATAACTCTTAAAAAGAGTTATATTTCATGCCTTTAGACCTAGCTAATTTCTTGTACTCAAGTACATTTTGTTGCATTTTAGGACATTTTAGTTAGAATTTTTAATATTGCATTAGGACTTGGACTGTGTTGGAATTAGGTACTTTTAATCACTTGCAGTGGAGTTTTTTGTATGGCAGGAACATGTTTTGGAACGAGAAAATAAATGAATGAAGTTTTGTCAGGGCAAAGTACAGATAGTTTGCCAGCACGGATGCCGTGGAAATGCCAGGAAGACCAAGTCAACATTTTCAGCGCAGCAGTCCCAGTTCAAATTCAAACTTGTACCAGATAAATCCCCCTAAAAGAGGAGAAGATAATCACGAGCTGTTAGCCGACCCTAGTGTAAACTAGAAATTATTTAGGGTTTTTCTATATATTTTCACCACCTTTTTGCTTAATAAATATGTTTATATTGAGTAATTGTTATTAAAATAAGCGTACTTAACTTAATTAGTAATATTGGGCACGAATTTATTAAGTATGTGAAATTGTGTTTAATTACATGATTTTTGTACATATTTTATATTATTTCATGTTAATTTATTAATATGTGATTTTTTCACTATGTAGGATGACCATTGAAGATGTGATTAATGTAAATGAAACATGAACATGCACAAATCAATTCATGTGGATGGCAAGACCATGCAAATTGGGTCATGGGATTGATAACTTGACCCAGAAAAAGAGGTGCTAAAAGATGGACATGCCTGCTAAATTATTGGATTGAGAAACTGTCCAACAAGAGGGAGATAAAATATTGCACAAGTAGATTGCTGCCCAAAAACAAGCTTTGGGGTATTTAATTGAAGGTCCTTACAATTGGAAAATAATCAGAAATGTAACACCCTAAACCTAGCCTAGACGTTACGATTGGATTTGACATGTCACATTAAAGTGTCGTTTGAAAACTGGCCTATCGATAACAGCTCCTTACTAAATTTTAAATATTTTCGATAACGTTGGGGATTGTAAAATCTAAAACTTACAATTCACTCAATGGTCATATCCTTTGTTAATTAGATTTAAATATCGCGGAAGCTTGTTCTAGTTGTTAACTTTAAGGTTTGTAAATCACAGTTTTCTTTAGAAATTGTTATTGTTTTAAAAACTCATGTTTCCTAGTCTAGTAGGTAGGAATTAAAAGAAAACATAAAAAAAAAGTTAACCCCAAATGGCCTTATTACAAAAATACCAAACCTGAAATAAATGATTAAAAATAAAATAGCTAAGTCTAAGATTAAAGCATATCGAGTTAAAAATAAAATAGCTAAGTCTAAGATTAAAGCATATCGAGCTTGTGGCCACCTCCGAGTCCCTCGCAACTCCAAATCATCTAAGGCTGGGGATTACCTGCATAGTTAAGGAAAAGGGTGAGCTACAAGAACTCAGTGTGTAATCCCCTATTACACTAACAGTCTGGGCCCAAGCCCTATTTAGTAACAGATCAGTCTGGGCTTTTGCCCTATACAGTGACAGAGTGGGTCTAAGCCCAAAATCATAACAATGCAGAACAAAGAATGCAACCCAACCCAGTCGAGCCAACACACCATGCAGGGACCAAGTCAACCCACCTAGCTAGCACACCAATATCGCAACATAGCTGCTAATGATAACGCAACAAAGTTGCTAGTAATAGTTAATGTGGCCAAGCCACTAAAATTGGTATACGTGGCGAAAACACTAAAACGATAAAAACGTGGCAAAGCCACTAGTACAGTACTTCCTCCAAATACAAGGCCCAACCCCGATGCAGAATGTCGTGTCATGAATAATTCGTGTATGTAGTATGTCAAATCATAATCAGTCATATAAATATCATACACACTACCACTAGGGGTATAATGGTTATTTTGTCAGTTAGGGGCAAAACAGTAATTTCACCCCTTAGGGGTATTTCCATAATTTTACCCATCGAGGGTATTTTGGTAATTTTACCCATCGAGGGTATTTCGATAATTTTACCCATCGAGTGTATTTCGATAATTTTAGTTCTATAACAACATTTCCAAAGGCCTACAGTCGCTTCGAGCGACATAGATACCCTTTTTGGTCGAAACTGTGCAATTGGGCCTAAAGCTTAATTTTTGGCCCAAGCGGGCCCACATGCTCATGTGGCCCAATCAGCCCAATTTCGGTTGCGGCTATGCGAACCTTGTAGCCAAATCCATTATATGACACTTACCATGGGTTTTCGTCCCTGTAAGCCCATGAGCCCATTCGGGCCCATATGGCCTACTTCGACCTAACAAGGCCCATTATGACCTAAGCCCACGAGAATGTTCGTAGAAACCTCATCGGTCTATCGCTAATGACTATGGCTCAGTTTATCTCTGCGGGCACTCGCACGCTCAAGATCCCTCAGATGTCGAAGTTTTGGCTTTTCAGCTTTTTAGATTTTGCCGATTCATAACTAATCCTGGGTGTGATTTCACACCCACATTCATCGCTTTTACAGGAACAACATAGGTATTCGATTACACACCTGATTGCAACTGCAAAAATTGCAAATAATCTGGAGCACCCAACCTATAACCAACACCATACACAATTAAGGCATATTCTAAATTATCACCTTTAATCATTTATACCGCAATCACTTACCCAGCTTGAACTAATAGTTACTAGCGTCTCCCTGCTGATCTCGGTGATTTTACCCTCCTAACACGATTTGGTATAAACAAAATTGTTAGGACAAACCAACATTCGACCCCTAAAGAAAAAGAAGGGAAAACCGAAGTTTTGATCATAAAGTCATAAGGGATCTAACTAATAACAAAATAATAAAATAATTGTATTAATCCACCATTACCAATACAATGAATGACGAAATACGGTAGTTGTCGGACAAGAGGGTTCATCCCTAACCACGGAGAACAAAGGGCTTTTAAATAAAGGGAGTATGTGGATTTGGCCTAAAAGATTCGGCCAGAAAAAGGAGAAATAAGGTTTTAAGAGAGATTGTTCGGCTATATTGGAAAGAAAGGGGAAGAATAATGAGAGAATCGAAATGTTGTGTTCGGCTAAAGGAGAAACCAAATAGAGAATAAGTGATCCGACAGAAAGAAGGCAGCCCATAGAAGAAACAATGAAAAGGAGAAGAAGAGATAGGACCCAAAAGGTAAAAGATGACACGTGATGTCACAAAATAAATGATTCCCAAATGCACCAGAATGAAAGAAAGCTTTGCAACCCCAATAGAAAATTTGGCTTCCTCACCTACCCCAAATTGTAGAAAATACACAACTGACCACCCCTTAGCCGAAAATCCCCTACTCATCCTTCCCCACATTCGGCCAACACTCCCACACATAACCACTTCCTTGATTTTCTCCATCGAATCCTCGTTGAATTACTCCCAGCCTCCCATTCAAAATAATTGACCAAGTCTTCAACCTCCTCTGCAGAGTTTGATCCAAACTCTACCTCTTGTCCCCTCAAGACATAAAATAAAAGCCTCTATTTGTAGGCCATGGGATTCAAAGCCCACTCTCCTTTCCTTCTTAGTAACGCCACCACCATCAAGCCACAGGCTCTCTTTGTGTCATAGAACACACACAATTATACATAAGTCTTACTGCTAACTACCAGTTTCACTTATAAGAAAATTTTCCAAGGTTCAGACTCGAACCCAGGCTTAATAAAAAACCCCCCAAACACCCTCAAATAACTACCCGTTCAAGGACATCATGGAATTTAAGCAAATTCAGCAAAATTCTATAGCCCACATTTTTGGGGTGTTACAAGAAATCAGCCCAACTATTTTGCTATTGAAACCATCCACCCTATGGCTATTGATAGCCTTGGTTTGAATTCAAAATGATGAGACTAAGTCATCCCCTTCTCCTTGAAATATGGCCGACCGTGTGTGATAAGAAAGGAAAGAATTTGAAATATATTTTGACCAAACTCTACCCCTTACCTTCACCTATAAATACCATGCATCAATCTCTTAATCTCTAATCCCTCACAACTCATTTCTCTTCTCTCATTAGCATTTTCTTTACATTCCATTTCCCTTTTCCTTCCCCTTGCATAGCAGCCCATTTCCCTTCCATACTTTAGCCACAAAATCTTTATCAAAAGCATTCTTTGGCTGACCACCTTAGGAACTCCTTAGAAAAAGAAGCATCGAGTAGAATGGAGGAGTGCATCAGTCAGAATAGATCCGAAATGTTGTTGAACTGAATCAGTCAGAATAGGTCCGAAAGGCTGCTGAACTAAATTAGTTAGAATAGATCTAGAAGGCTGCTGAACTGACTAGAGTTTACTCTTTCCTCTTGTTATTTATTTTGGTTATGTTTGCTTTGAGTTTATTGTTTTTGACATCAACAATGATATTTTAAATCGTATTTGCTAGGATGATTACGTTAATTCAATAAGATCTATTTTATTCATGTTTCACATGTTTAGGCCTCAGTTAATCATCTTTATAATTAATATCAAGATGCATTTAATTCATAAATGATTGGGTGCACTCAAGTTACCTGAGCGATCCTAACCAGACGATGGCTAGTAGACAATAAATGAAAAGTACAATGCTCAATTTAGATCCTTAAACACGACTAAGTTAAGGTTTGTAATATCTTTAGTTAGCTCTATTATCTTGCATAGTTTTTAGGTTTTTGTAATTAAACTATTGCAAACATAAATGGCCCTGTGACCTTATATAAATTCTAAGAAACCCTTAGTTAATATGATCAGTAAAATGCATATTTAGCTAAGTAAAAGACTCCAAGAGGACTTAATTTGCTTTCCAAACTCATGAAAGATCGAGTCGTCATGGAAGTACTTCCGAACATTGTTAAGCATGGTAAAGTAAATTGAATTGATTAATATAATTATTCTAGCCCATCTAATGTTGATTGTTTTTATTGCTAAAGCCATTCATTCATACATTTAGGTAAATTTCATCTAGATTAGAATTGCATAGAGATCAATGTTTGCATCTAGTTTATTTTACTTAGTTTAATCATCACCATCCAAATTATTGAATTTTTACATCAAATTGTGAAGTTATAATTTTAAAAATATTGGTTAAGCTTATATAGTCCCTGTGGAGACGATAACTCACTTTACTTATTACTTGAACGACTGTGTACACTTGCACAAACCACGTTCAAGTTTTTGGCGCCGTTGCCGGGGACTATTGCCTTAATCATTCTTTGTGAAATTATTTTTACAATTTGGTTTTTATTTTTTTATTTAATTTTTAACCAAACTAATTTGTTCTTTATTTATTTATCAAGTGTTTTCTGAGCATAGATCGAATCATTGATCTATTACCCGTGGACCCTGCAATCGAGTGGACTTTTAGACAAAGAAGACGTGAGAGATCTGCTTAAAGACAAGCCGAGATGGACCTTGGAAATCAAAATGATGGACAAGGTAATGGAATCAATCATGTGCACAACCCAATCCTTACTGCTAATGATAGGGATCATGCCATCAAACAAAACGTTGTGCCAATCTTCAATGAGTTAAATTCGAGAATTACAAGGTTGGATATCGAGGCACCCCAATTCGAATTGAAACCAATGATGTTTCAAATGCTCCAAACGATGGGCCAGTTTAGTGGTATGCCCACAGAAGATCCATACTTACACCTTCGTTTGTTCATGGAGGTGAGTCATTCATTCAAGATAGATGTTGTGACTGAAGACATATTGAGGTTAAAATTGTTTCTGTACTTATTGCGAGATCTAGCATGAGCATGGCTGAATTCATTGCCACCAAGTTCAATATCTACTTGGCAAGAATTGCCAGAAAGGTTTTTGGTAAAATATTTTCCACCAAGCAAGAACACAAACTTACATAATAAGATAACTTCTTTCCAAAAATTGGATGAGGAGTCTTTATATGAGGTGTGGGAAAGATTCAAGGATTTACTTCGTAAGTGTCCTCATCATGGGATTCCTCATTGTATCCAGTTGGAGACATTTTATAATGGTCTCAATGCACACACAAGATTCATGGTAGATGTTTCTAGGAATGGTGCGGTTTTGTCTAAGTCTTATAACGAGGCTTACAAGATCATCGAAAGGATTGGAAGCAACAATTACCGATAGTCGACAAATCTAGTAGTTTCAAGAAGACGAGTAGCTGGAGTGCATGAAGTGGACACACTAACTTCACTCTCTAGTCAGGTATATTCTATTATCTCAATGTTAAAACAATTTTGCAGCTCAATCACCAAGTTAATATAATGTAATTTCTTGCATAAACTGTAGGGATTGTCATTCTTTTGAGAATTTCCCTTTAAATTTAGAATCAGTTTTTTATGTAAGGAATCAGTATCAAAATAGGAGTGGACAATGACCAAAGTCCAAATTTTACAATCCATCATGGCATAGAACCAACCAATCTGAAGGGTTTAACCAACAAGCTTCAAAACCACCTCAAGTTGGCTCATTAAATAGTTTGGAGGACTTTTTGAAAGCATACATGGCTAAAAATGACGCTTTAATCCAAAGCCAAGCAGCAACACTGAAAAATCTGGAGAACTAGATGGGTCAGTTAGCTACTAAGCTTCATAGTAGATAGCAAGGAGCCTTGCCGAGCGTGATACAGAAAATCTGAGAAATTTAGGTAAAGAGCATTGCAACTGTAACACCCCTTACCTGTGCCCGACGTTGGTATAGGATACGAGGCATTACTTGTAACACCCTAAACCCGGCCCATGCGTCACGACCAGATTTGAAATGTCACACGGAGAAAATGTTTAAAGAACTTGAGTTTGTACTAAAGTTGGTGTTATTTAGTTATAGTTTAAGAAAAACAATTTTGAATATAGATATTCGATAAAATACTGCTAATATCAAGAGGTTGATTGGTAAATTGAAAATCGAACTAGCGAACCTTAAAACCGTGACTTTTGAAAATGTCGTTGATAATTTGGAAGATAATCCAAGTTAAAATTATTTATAAAAGTTTGTTATAAAATCCATTTGATAATCAATTTCAAAAACCGTTACTTATGATTTTAGAAAATCCCCATTTAAAACAGTTTAAGAAAATAATAAATAAGTCTAAAACATAAAGCAAATTAAAGTTTATCCCAGAGGCCTTATTACAACTTAAACTCAAAATAGTAAAATAAACGGAATAGAGTAGAAAAGTAATTTACTAACGTTTGAAACATTTATTTCCGAAGTATGGCCTCCACCAAGTCATCCATGGGCCCAAGTCCACATCATGGTACATTACCAACAAGGGTTAAGAAAGAAGGGGGTGAGTTACAAGAACTCAGTGTATAATCCCCTTACCGTTATCCACTGGGCTTGAACCCGTAAAGTAATATCTTGGGCCTGAGCCCATATATCATAATCTTGGGCCTAAGCCCACTTTCATGTAATAAATAAATGATATGAATGCAACCCATCCCGTCCAGCCAATCTCTCCACCTGTAGCAACCAATCTCTCTTGTTGGGATCAACTCAACCCACCCCGCCAGTCTCTCCACCTGTACCAACCAATCTCTCCTATGGGGATCAAGTCAACCCACCCCGCCAATCTCTCCAATTTGTAGTCAAGCTACCATTTATAATATATGTGGCTGAGCCACCAGAATCATATACGGTAATATAATCGGCACACAGCCTGAATCACGATGGCACAAAGCCTTATTTAAATTGGCACATAGCCATTATCAGAATTTGTGGCAATGCCACCGGTCTACTCTTCTCTTCATTCAAGTTTTCCATCCAATGCAATATGTAAATATGCAGCATACATAGTAACTCATGATATTTACAGATACAAACAACAATCCTTAATTCAGAGATTTATTACAAAAATTTGGCCCATTATAACACTTTGCAAATCGGCCCATTAGGGCAATATATCAAACCGACCCATTAGGGGCATTTTCGTAATTCGATAATCTTACCCACTAAGGGTTTTTCGGTAAACTTACCCACTAAGGGTATTTCGGTAATCTTACCCACTAAGGGTATTTCGATAATCTTACAACCCCGGACTTAACTACTAATTTGGGGCATAAAAATTAAAACTGTCCATCTACATTATACTGACTAAATTGACTATAACTTGAGTTAGGAATCTCAAAATTTAGATCCGTAAATTTTTCATGAAACTAAACTCATTTATCTTCTTACTATAATTTTTCTACAATTTCTGGCTCAACCATTTAGTACAATTTATTCATTAAATATTCCTTGATTCACTGACCAAAGATTCTGACCTCTCTTACCCTAAATTCAAATATCTCATTGTACAGTTTTCATATGCTGCTCCCACTTGTTTCTATAAAAAATAGACTCACTAAGGAATATATACATATAAACTAAAACTCATAATTCACTTTTTATAATTTTAAATCATTTTTCAAAGACAGAACAGGGAACCACAAAGTCCTTCAGAACAAGTCTCACTAAAATTAAAATATCACAGAATATAAAATTCCTCTTCCTTCTCTGTTTCTTTCGTATAAAAATAAACACAATAATATTTAATTATATATCTTATTCACTTTCTAATTCTCTTTCTCCTATTTTTTGTGATTTTTCAAATTCACATCACTACTGCTGACAAAACTGATTCATTGCAAAATATGGTTACTATTACGAACATACGCACGCCTGAGTGATCACAAATGCCGGTTTCCATCGTTTTTATCTTTTGACTGAATCACAACACATTTCATACAAATATTCAGAGAGTTGTGAGATTACACACCATTTCAAACATGTATTTGGAAGGGTACGGGATTACACACCTTATTAGGATTCCCTAAAGAACTACTCTTCGTTGCCCCATAAAAATAAATCGATCAAACGTTAGCCTCAATTTCTTAAAGGTTACAAAAGCCCAAAAGTTCTCACTCACAAGAGTCACTTACCACAATCGCGATCTTTCCTACTAGGTTCTAAAATTTGGCCTTGCACCTTGGCTATTACAACGAGTTACAATCATCTTACGAAACCAAGTCTAAGAAAAAGATAAGTAGCAGCAAAGGATGGGTTGATTCGGCCCTTAATAATAAGGGTGAACCGAAAAGAATAACACGGTTTGGCACTAGTAGCAAGACAACAAAGAAGGTTCGGCTATGAAGAGTATCGAACAAGAAAGTTTAATCATTAGATAATGTCAATTTTTAAGAAAAGAGAAAAGGTTGATGAAATAATCAAAAGAAAAGAATCGATGGAGGAAAAGTGCCTTTGTAGTTTCGGCAAAAGCAAGGGAAAATGGTTTACAATATTGGCTTTAGAGTTTCGGCAAGGGAGAGAAGAAATTGGAAAAAGAGAAAACTCAAAATGCTCCCAAGAAGAAAACTACATGTCCTAAAACTTGCAAAACTCTTTTGGCTCCCCCTTTCCCCCCTTACCAAACCTTGTATCATCTTCACCAAAAAGAAGAGTGTTGACCCAAAATATCTTTCCAAAACATCACCCATATAACAAGCCAACATGTTCCCTTCTCTTTCCTTTTTCCTTCATTTATTTCCTTATTTTTCCCTTGCTTTCTTCCTTACCATATTCTTAGTCTTCTTTCCCAAATTAAAAGTCTCCCTCCATTTTGATGCCATGGCCGACACTTACCTTAAAGCACCAAAAAAATAATCCAAAATAAGTGCACTAGGTGGGATTCGAACCTAAGCTCTCCCATTTTCCATACACGCCACTTGCCACTAAGCCACAAGCTCCTCTTGTGCTAGCAAGTTGCCCAATTATTCCCTTATGCTATACGCCACTTGCCTTCTCACCTTTAAATGCCTCAACACCAAAATTTTCCTATGGCCTAACTTGAACCCGAAACTTCCTAGAAACCCCGTAACTTTCCAAAATCACCTTCCCAATAAGTCCAACTTGAAATAATGTCGTTCTCTTGTTCTAAAAAATTTAAACGCTCCCAAGCCTAAGGCCCAATGGGCCCAATTCTACTAAGCCCCATTTTGGGATGTTACAATTCTACCCTCCTTAAAAAAATTTCGTCCTCAAAATTTCCAACCTACTACTAAACGCATCGGTCAAAATCACACCACATGCTTTTCTTTCAAGACTCGATCTTAGTAACACTAATGTACTTTTAACTTAATCTTAAATCCTCTTACACACAACCAAACATCTAACCATAGAAGCAAGCAGTTATCTTCCACTTATACCTACAATTTCTATAGTTATACCACAATAATCATAAAATGAAAACATAAACTTATTTGACTTGGTGCGCCATACTTCTTTTAGAGCATGCATGTATAAATAAAAATTTTAAACAGCTTTGGAAAAATGCTTTTGAACCCAAACCACGGCCGAGTTTTGAAACTAGGCTCTGATACCATAAAATATAATACCCTAAACCCAGCTCATGCGTTAAGACCAGATTTGATATGTCACATGAAGAAAATGTTTAAAGAACTTGAGTTTGTATTAAAGTTGGTGTTATTTAGTTATAGTTTAAGAAAAACAATTTTGAATATAGATATTCGATAAGATACTACTAATTTCAAGAGGTTGATTGGTAAATTGAAAAATGAACTAGCGAACCTTAAAACCGTGACTTTTGAAAATGTCGTTGATAATTTGGAAGAGAATCCGAGTTAAAATTATTTGTAAAAGTTTGCTATAATATCCATTTATTAAACAATTTGGAAAACCGTTACTTATGATTTCAGAAAGTCCCCATTTAAAACAGTTTAGGAAAACAATAAATACGTCTAAAACATAAAGCAAATTAAAGTTTATCCTAGAGGCATTATAACAACTTAAACCCAAAATAGTAAAATAAATGGAATAGAGCAGAAAAGTAATTTACTAAAGTTTGAAACATTTATTTCAATGGCCTCCACCAAGTTATCCATGGGCCCAAGTCCACATCATGGTACATTACATTAAGAAAGAAGGGGTGAGTTACAAAACTCAATGTATAATCCTTCATTATCCATCACCAATCTCTCCACACATACCAACCAATCTCTCCTGGCACCAAGTTATCCATGGGCCCAAGCCATTATCGAATTTGTGACAATGCCACGGTCTACTCTTTCTTCATTCAAGTTTCCCAAAAGTAACTCATGATATTTACAGATACAAATAACAATCATTAATTCAGAGATTTGTTACAAAAATTCAGCCAATTATAACACTTTGCAAATCGACCCATTAGGGCAATCTATCAAGTCGGCCCATTAGGGGCATTTTTGTAATTCGAAAATCTTAACCACTAAGGGTATTTCAGTAATCTTACCACTAAGGGTATTTCGGTAATCTTACAACCTCGGACTTAACTACTAATTTGCGGCATAAAAATTGAAACTGTCCATCTGTGTTATACTGACTAAATTGACTATAACGTGAGTTAGGAATCTCAAAATTTATATCCGTAAATTTTCCTTAAAACTAGACTCATTTATTTTCTTACTAAAATTTTTCCAAAATTTTTGCTTAACCATTTAGTACAGTTTATTCATTAAAACTTCCCCTGATTCACTGGCCAATGATTCTGACCTCTCTTACCCTAAATTCAAATATCTCATTGTAAAGTTTTCATAAACTAAGGAATCTATACATATAAACTATAACTCACAATTCACTTTATATAATTTTAAATGATTTTTCCAAGACAGAATAAACCACGAAGTTTATATAGAAATAGACACAATAAGCTTTAATTCTATATCTTATTCACTTTCTAATTCACTTTCTCCTATTTTTTGTTATTTTTCAAAATCATCTCACTGCTTTAGGAAAACAATAAATAAGTCCAACTTGAAATAATTCATTCTCTTGTTCTTAAAAATTTAAACGCCCAAGCCCAGGCCCAATGGGCCCAATTCTATTTCGGGATGTTAATTCTGGACTTAAATTGCTTAAACATACATTATCGGGCTATAAAATTTCGTCTAAAACATAAAGCAAATTAAAGTTTATCTTAGAGGCATTATAACAACTTAAACCCAAAATAGTAAAATAAGCGGAATAGTTATTTTTCAAAATCATCTCACTGCTGCTGACTAAACAGTTTCATTTCAAAATATCATTACTACTACAAACATACGCACGCCCGAGTGATCACAAATGCCGGTTTCCGTCTTTTCGATCTTTCGACCAAATCACAAAACATTTCATACAAATATTCAGAGAGTTGTGAGATTACACACCATTTCAAACATGTATTCGGACCACTCCTTATTAGGATTCCCTAAAGCCACTCTTCGTTGCCTAAAAATAAAATCGATCAAAAGTTAGCCTCAATTTCTTAAAGGTTCCAAAAGCCCAAAAGTTCTCATTCACAATAGTCACTTACCACAATCGCGGTTCTAAAATCCGGCCTTGCACCTTGGCTATTGCAACGAGTTCCAATCATCTTCCAAAACCAAGTAATTTACAAAACAAAGAAGGTTCGACTATGTTTGAAGCATTTATTTGAAATGATCAAGTATGGCCTCCACCAAGTCATCCATGGGCCCAAGCATTTTATCTTGGCTCCCTTTTCCCCCTTACCAAACCTTGCTATAAAATTTCATTTCAAACTTAAAATGTTCCCTTCTCTTGCCTTTTCCTTCATTTCATTCATGTTCACAAAATCCTTATTATGAGCACTGCACCAAAAAAATAATCCAAAATAAGGCCCTAAACATACATACGCCACTTGCCACTAAGGCTTCGAGAATAAATCTAAAACTTTTACGCACATAGAAAATTTTTGCCTAAATGGGAGCCACACACCTTCTCAATAAGTATGAAATGGAATAAACGCCCAAGTGTGGCGGGGATGTTACATTCGGACTTAAATTGCTTAAACATACATTATCGGGCTCACACACGCCCATGATCTTAACCTTTTACGTGTAGGTTTTATTTTTCATTTTAAGCTGTGGGATTTATTTTTCATTTCGAAGCTACAGGGGTTTTCACACACCCCTGTCTATAGCTCGTGTCCCTAACACGGCCTAGACACACCTGTGTCCTCACCCGTGTGTGAAAACCTTAGCATTCTGTTTATGACTTCAGCAAACTCTTAATGACACACGGCCTAGGCACAAGCCCATGTGCTGGCCTGTATGGCGAATCGAATTCTCGCAAATTTGAAGCAGGGGAGACACGCCTATCAACACACCTATAGGGGTTGGCAGTGTGTCACACACGGCCTAGACACACTCTTGCGTGTCTACCAGCGTGGACAATTAGAAGGCTATTTTCAAGCCAATTGCCACCCGAAAACATAAACACACATATGCCAACACAAGCAATACATGACATGACAATAATACACTATAAAGAATCACTAATCATCATTCATACACTTCACATTTTACTTTATCATTTGCATGAACTTTCACTTCATAAAACTTATCATCATTAAAATATGAAACTTGACAAATATTGGCCAATTCTCAATGACCATATACAAAGTGAGTGTATAACATTAGTAGCCAACACTTTGGCTTTCAAATATGTCATAATAAAAAATGACCAAGTTCCTATACATGCCATACTCAAAATAAATCAACTTTAGTATACCAAAAGAATGATTGGTAGTGTGATCCGAGCTCCGATGTTCTATGATTCCCGAGCTAGCTTGGCGATACTACAAGGAAAAGGGAAAAGAAATGGGTAGGCATATATCTTAGTAAGTTTGCATGAACTAAAATAACAATATAAGTGCTCATAGTAAAATCCATTCATCTTATAATACAATAACAACACAAGTTCTCAAGTAATTTGACATACTTACTCATACTTATTCTTACCCATCACTTATCACATTACGATTTTCATAACTCGTATTTTACTCATGGTACCTGTATCACTTTAGCATATAATATAGGATTTATTATATCTTGAACATAAACTTAAATAATTATCATCCTTATCTTAAATGGAACTCTTTGTCATCCTTGTATAACATAGCTCATTTTCATCTTTTCATACTTAGCTCTTTTGCCCGTTGAACTACTCGGAATATTGGAGGATACTTAATCTCATCATACATGTATCGCAATGCCAATGCTATATCCTAGATATGGTCTTACATGGGATCACCTCTTGATGCCGATGCCATATCCCAGATATGGTCTTACATGGGATCTCTTAGCTCGATGCCGATGCCATGTCCCAGACATGGTCTTATACGAGATCGTACATAGATGTCTATGTCATGTCCCAGACATGTTCTTACACAAAATCTTCCTTATTCGATGCCAATGCCATGTCCCAGACATGATCTTATACGGGACCTACATTCGGTGCCGATGCCATGTCCCAGACATGGTCTTATACGGACCATCCTTATCTCATGTTGTGACATAGGTATCCTCGTTATTCTAAATCTTCAACCTAGACTTCACTTAGCATATTTCAATCATTTTCTTATCAAGGCATCATTAATCAATTTCATAGAAATGATATAAATTCCTCAAAATAATAAGTAATTTAAACATAATAACACATGTAACCTAAATTTCACACAAACTTACCTCGCACTCAAAATGTGTGTGGATGTTCGATTTAGTCCAACACTTTATCCTTGCCTCAGCTTTGGTCCGGGCTTTGTGTTTCTTGATCTATAATAGCAATATCACTTTTATAATACTCATATTGACTAAATTGACTCATACTTCTTGCTTTGGCAAAATTACAATTTTGCCCCTAAACTTTAACTTAATTACACTTTTGCCCCTAAGCTCGTAAAATGATTTTCATTCAACTTTCTTGTATTTCAAGCCTAGCCAAATCATTTCCTTAACTACAAAAACCTTCAATATCCACTTTTCACTCATGTATGACCATCTTTATAAATTTTACAATTTGGTCTTTTTATGCATTTTTCATGAAAATCACTTAGAAAAAGATGTTTATCATACATGATAACTTTCATTTTCTTCCATAAAACATCCAAATACATGCATGTCATACATGGGTAAATTTTTGAATATGAACCCTAGCTCAAAATATAGCTAGAAATAGCTAAATCAAGTCACGAGGATCTTAGAAATACGAAGAACATTAAAAACGGAGCTAGGGTGCACTTACTATCAAGCTTGGAAGTTGAAGAAACCCTAGCTATTGCAATTTTTGGCCCTATCTTGAAGAAGATGAGCAAATTTTCGCTTTATTTTTCCCTTTCTAATCTTTTATTAACTAAATGACTAAAATGCCCTTAAGTCCCTTTCTTGAGATTTTTCCTTCCCATGTCCATTTTTTTCCATCTTGACATTTAATGGTCTAATTACTAAATAAGGACTTCTAATGATTTTTATGATGCTATTTCATACTTAAATCTTTTAAAATCTCATATTTTCTAATTTTTACAATTTAGTCCTAATGGACAAATTGATCACTAATAAATAAAATTTCCTCATGAAATTTTCACACAATCATGCAAACACATCATAAGCATCATAAAAATCATAAAACACATATTTCTACTTTGGATTTGTTGTCTCGCACCACTATTCCAACTAGGCCCTAAATCAGGCTGTTACAATTCTCCCCCTTAGGGATTTTCCTCCCAAAAATCTTAACAGCAAAAAGGTTTGGGTACTGGTTCCTCATAGCCTCCTCGGGCTCCCAAGTAGCCTCATTTACCCCATGTCTTTGCCATAATACTTTCATAAGAGCTATACTTTTATTCCTTAACTTTTTGACTTCCCGTGCTAAAACCTTTAACTGTTCTTTGCCATATGTCATGTCAGGTTCAATTTCAACCTCTGCAGGTGTAATCACATTCGAAGGATCTGATCAGTACCGTCGCAACATAGACACATGAAACACATCATGAATATTTTCTAACTCAGACGGCAAGGCCAATCGATAGGCTATCGGCCCTATCCTCTCGGTGATCTCATATGGTTCGATAGAATGCGGACTCAATTTTCCTTTTCGGCTGAATTTGAGAACTTTCTTCCATGGTGACACTTTCAAGAACACCTTATCACCAACTTGAAATTCAATCTATTTTCGTTTCAAATCCTAGTAGGATTTTTGTCAATCAGAAGCATCTTTTAAATAATCTCGAGTCACTCTTACTTTCTCTTTAGTTTCTCTAGCTAGATCGACCCCATGAATCTAGTTTTCTTTGAGTTCAGTCCAATATAAAGGAGTTCGACACTTATGCCAATACAAAGCCTTATAAGGCGCCATTTTCAAACTCGACTGAAAACTGTTATTGTAAGCAAACTCTACTAATGGTAGGTACTTTTCCCAGCTACCCTAAAACTCAAGAACACAACATCAGAGTATTTCCTCAAGTATTTGTATTAACCTTTACGATTTTCCGTCAGTTTGGGGGTGAAAAGTCATACTAAAACTCAGCTTTCTGCCCAAAGCTTCTTGCAACTTTTTCCAAAATCAATATGTGAATCTAGGATCTTTGTCCGAGATAATCGATAAAGGCACTCCATGAAGCCTTACAATCTCAGAAACATACAAGTGTGCCAACTTATCAAGTGAATAATCAACACGTACCTGTACGAAGTGGGCCGACTTTGTAAGTTTATCTACCACCACCCATATGGCATCTTTCTTACTCGGTGTCAACGAAAAACCTATTAAAAGTCCATAGTAATATTGTCCCATTTCTACTTGGGAACCATAATAGGTTGAAGTAGACCCGAATGTACTTGGTGTTCGACGTTTACTTGCTGACAAATCAAGAATCTTGATACAAACTCAGAAATATCTTTCTTCATACTCATCCACCAATACCATTTCTTCAAATCATTATACATTTTGTGCTACCCGGATGTACAGATAAGCATCCACTATGTTCCTCATGTAAAATCTTTTGAATAAGCTCATCATTTCTAGGTACATAGACTCTGTCTTTGAACATCAGACATCCATCGAAATTAATCCGAAAGTTAGACTTAACCCCCGACTCGCACTGAACTATTTTGGCTTGCAAGTCACTGTCATCTTTCTAAGCTTCGTAAATTTCTTGAAGAAACATCGGCCTAGCCCTTAAGTCATCTAGAATGGAACCATCATCTAACAAAGTCACCCACATATTCATAGCCCTCAAAGAAAATATGGACTTTTTACTTAAAGCATCGGTGACTACATTCGCCTTTCCCGGGTGGTAGTCAATCACTAACTCATAATCTTTTATCAACTCTAGCCATCTTCTTTTCCTTAAGTTTAATTCCTTCTTAGTCATCAAGTACTTTAGGCTCTTATGATCGGTGAATATCTGACATCTTTCACCATACAAATGGTGTCTCCAAATCTTTAATGCAAACACAATGGTAGCCAACTCTAAATCATTTGTCGGGTAATTCTTCTCGTGTGGCTTTAACTGTCTAGAGGCATATGCTATCACCTTGCCTTCTTGCATAAGCACACAGCCCAATCCATTCAAGGATGCATTGCTGTAGATCACAAATTCTTCTCCTAGCTCAGGTTGAACTAGAACTGGATGCACTATCAGTAATGCCTTTAGTTTTTCAAAACTCAGTTGGCACTTTTCTGTCCCCTCAAACTTTACATCTTTTTGTAATAACCTCGTCATCGGAGTAGCTATCATAGAAAATCCCTTGACGAACCGTCGATAATAGCCAGCTAAAACCAGAAAACTTTTAACCTTAGATACATTCTTCGGTGATTTCTAATCAACAATAGCTTAAATCTTACTTGGGTAGACTAGGATTCCATCTCCCAAGACAATATGCCTCAAAATCCAACCTCTTTGAGTCAAAACTCACTTTTGCTAAACTTGGCATACAACTGATTATCTCGTAAAGTTTGTAAAACCATCCTCAAGTGCTCGGCATGTTCGAATAAATCATTATATCATCAATAAAAACCACGACAAACTTACCCAAATGTGATCGAAAGATGCGGTTCATTAAATCCATAAACACAGCGGGGGCATTTTTTAAACCAAAAGGCAAGACTAAAAAATCATAGTGCCCATACCTTGTCTGAAATGCAGTTTTCGACACATCTGAGTCTTTGACCCTCAACTGGTAATAATCGAACCTCAAGTATATCTTGGAAAACATAGTGGCTCCCTTCAATTGATCAAACAAATTGTTGATCCTTGTTAATAGGTACTTATTCTTCACTGTTACCTTATTAAGTTGCCGATAATCTATGCATAATCTCATGGAACCATCTTTCTTTTGCACAAATAGCACTGGAGCACCCCATGGAGAATAACTCGGCCTTACAAAAGGTTTGTCCGTCAACTCTTGTAACTGTGCCTTCAATTCCTTCAACTCAGTTGGGGCCATTTTGTATGGAGCAATCGATATAGGTGTTGTACTAGGAACTAACTCGATACCAAATTCAATCTCTCTAGTCGGAGGCAACCATGACAATTCTTCCAGAATACATCTGGGTGCTCACATACTATCGGCACTAATTCAATCTTTAACTCAGTTTCTTTAGCATTCATAACAAAATCAAGATATGCTTTATACCCCATTCTTACATATCTCTGAGCAAACATATAAGATATCATTATAGGCGATCTGTCTTGTTCATTTGATTCAACACAAAGAGTGTTCCCATTTTCACATCTAAATTCAATGTATTTCTTTCCACAATTTACTATCACATCATGAGTGGTTAACCAGTCCATACCAAGAATTATATCAAATTCATCAAATGGAAATAGCATGAGATTTGCCTTAAAATAATGACCACTAATCATCAATGGGAAATCGTTGCATACCTTATCAACTAATACACTTCTGCCAAAAGGGTTGGACACTTTTATCACAAATTCTATGAACTCTACAAGCATGCTCATGATAGATACTAATTTCATGAAAATGTGTGAATGGGTAGATCCTGGATCAATTAAAGCAACAACATTAGTATCATAGAGAAAATGTACCCGTAATTACAACAAGGGATGACGCCTCTTCGCGAGCGCGAATGGTATAAGTCCTCGCAGGCGCTCTATCCTCAGGTCTTGCAGCTTGCTCTCTGGGAGTACTCTTACTACTCATCCCACTTCTCGGGTTTCTATATTGTCTCGCTCTAGTAGTGGTTCCCGATCTCACACTCTGAACTTTCTCTTTTTCAACCATCTCGGGGCATTCTCTAATAAAATGATCTTGGGAACCACACTTAAAACAGGCCCTCTCATGTGCTCAGCACTCACCGGGGTGACGTCTGCCACACTGTGGGCATTTCAGTCAGTTAGGTCGGGTGTTCCCAATGCTTACAATTGAGGTAGTCTGAGCCTTGATCCCCGAGTACTATTTACTCTTACTTCTACTTGAAAACCCAGCTAAAGTAGCTGATTGGATAGGGAAGTCTCTTGACTTCTTGGATAAAGATTGAAACGACTTGTTCATTTGTCTCTTTTTTTAGTCACGAGACTCCATCTCAGCTTTTCTTTTTTCTTTCACCAATTTCTCGGCTATACAAGCCCGATCCACAAGCACAACAAATTTCTTCAACTCTATGATACCAACAAACAATATGATATCTTCATTTAATCCATCCTCAAATCGTTTACACATAATAGCTTCAGTGGATACACATTATCGAGCATATTTGCTAAGCCTTACAAATTCACACTCATACTCAGTTACTGTCATCTTACGTTGTTCAGTTCAAGGAATTCCTTTCTTTTCTATCAATAAATCTTTGGCTTATGTACTTCTTCTGAAATTCTTCTTGGAAAAGCTCCCATGTGATCTTTTCCCTTAGTACAACCGACACAAGGGTATTCCACCTCTAATAAGCAAAATCTCTCAGAAGAGAAACTACACATCTTATGCACTCTTCCGGTATGCAAGATAACTCATCAAATACCCGAATGGTATTTTCAAGCCAAAATTTTGCTCTTTCTGGATCATCATCTTTACTGGCTCAAAATTCCTCAGCCTCTTGTTTCCAAATTCTATCAACCGAAGGCCTTTCTCTTCTTACCACTTCTACCACTTGAGGAGCTACAGGGGTAGGTTGATGAATAGGTGGGGTGGAAGGGGTTGTGCACTTAGGTTTGTATGAACGAACTTCGTATACCATGCATTCATCATGTGGATAAAGGCTTCCCTAGCCTCTTCTCCTCCTCTTTGATTCACGGTCATAGGTCTATTCCCATTTTCATTCGACATCGTCCCTTTAGATGGAGCAGGCGTGTTCTTTTCTACATCATCCGCCACAACTCTATCGGGATCCATTTACTATATGAAAATATAGTTTAATTCATCAGGAGTCATTACACTATGTATAGCTAGACTCATGCATACGCTACGTTAATCTGAGAATCAACTAAACCGTAGCTCTGATACCACTAAATGTAACATCCCTTACCCATGGCCGACGTCGGGAAAGGATACGAGGCATTACCAGACTTAAATTGCTTGAACATATATTATCGGGAGATAAAATTTCATTTCAAACATAAAACTTTTAATTCATGTTCACAACATCCTTGTTATGGGCCTACGAGGCCCTAAACATATATACGAAAGGGTTCGAGAATAAATCTAAAACTTTTACGCATTTAGAAAATTTTTTCCTAAACAGGGGCCATACGCCCATGTGGGCAGGTCGTGTAGTCACACACGCCCATGTTCCCAACCCGTGTAGAATTTATTTTCATTTCGAACCTACAGGAGTTTTCACACGGCCGGACACATGCTCGTGTCTATAGCCCGTGTCCCTCAGACGACCTAGACACGCTCGTCTCCTCACCCATGTATTAAAACCTTAGATTTTGTTTATAACATCAGAAAACTCTTAAGGGCACACGGCCTAGGCACACGCCCATGTCCTGGCTCGTGTGGTGATTCGAATTCTCACAAATTTGATGCAGGGGACACACGGCCTATCAACACACCATAGGGGTTGACTGTGTGTCACACACGGCCTAGGAACACTCCCGTGTTTCTACTCGTGTGGACAATTAAAAGGATATTTTCTAAGCCAATTGCCACCCTGAAACATAAACACACATATGCCAACACAAGCAATACATGAAATGAAAATAATACACTATAAAGAACCAGTAATCATCATTCATACACTTCACATTTTACTTCATCATTTGCATGAACTTTCACTTCATAAAACTTATCATTATTAAAACATGAAACTTGACAAATATTGGCCAATTCCCAATGACCATATACAAAATGAGTGTATAACATTAGTAGCCAACACTTTGGCTTTCAAATATGACACAATACAAAATGACCAAGTTCCTATACATGCCATTCTCAAAATAAATCAAATTTACTATACAAAAAAATGATTGATAATGTGATCCGAGCTCAACATTCTATGATTCTCGAGCTAGCTTGGCGATACTACAAGGAAAAGGGAAAAAAATATGGGTAAGCATATAGCTTAGTAAGTTTGCATGAACTAAAACAACATTATAAGTGCTCATAGTAAAATCCATTCATCTCATAATACAACAACAACACAAGTTCTCAAGTACTTTGACATACTTACTCATACTTATTCTTCCCATCATATATCACATTACGGTTTTCATAACTCGTATTTTACTCATGGTACCTGTATCACCTCAGCACATTATTTAGTATTTATGCTATCTTGAACATAAACTTAAATCATTATCAGCCTTAGCTTAAATGGAATTCTTTGTCATCCTTGTATAACTTAGCTCATTTTCATCTTTACATACATAGCTCTTTTGCCAATTAAACTACTCGGAATATTGGAGGATACTCAATCTCATCATACATGTATCGCGATGCCAATGCTATATCCCATATATGGTCTTACATGGGATCACCTCTTGATGTCGATGCCATATCCGAGATATGGTCTTACAGGAGCTCTTGGCTCGATGTCGATGCCATGTCCTAGACATGGTCTTACATGAAATTTTCCTTTGGTGCCTAAGCCATGTCCCAAACATGGTCTTATACGGGACCTTCCTTATTCGATGCCAATTTCATGTCCCAAACATGGTCTTATATGGGACCTACATTCAGTGCCGATGCCATGTCCTAAAAATGGTCTTATACGAGACCTACATTCGGTGCTGATGCCATGTCCCAGACATGGTCTTATACGGGATCGTCCTTATCTCATGTTGTGACATAGGTATCCTCGTTATTCTGAATCTTCATCTGGGACTTCACTTAGCATATTTTCATCATTTTCTCATCAAGGCACCATTAATCAATTTCATAGAAATGATATGCATTCCGCAAAAATAATAAGTAATTTAAACATAATAACATATGTAACCTTAATTTCACACAAACTTACCTTGGCACTCAAAATGTGTGTGGATGTTGGATTTAGTCAAACACCTTTTCCTTGCCTCGGTTTCGGTCTGGGCTTCGTGTTTCTTGATCTATAATAACAATTTCACTTATTTAATACTCATATTAACTAAATTGATTCATACTTCATGCTTTGGCAAAATTACATGAAAATCACTTAGAAAAATATGTTTATCATACGTCAAACTTTCATATTCTTCCATAAAACATCAAAATACATGCATGTCATACATGGTTAAATTTTTTAATATGAACCCTAGCTCAAAATATAGCTAGAAATAGCTAAATCAAGTTACAAGGATCTCAAAAATACGAGGAATATTAAAAATGTGGCTAGGGTGCACTTACTATCATGCTTGGAAGTTGAAGAAACCCTAGCTATGGAAAACTTGAAATTTTCGGCCCTAGCTTGAAGAAGATGAGCAAAGTTTTGCTTCATTTTTCCCTTTTTAATCTTTTATTAACCAAATGACTAAATATGCCCTTAAGTCCCTTTCTTAAGATTTTTCCTTCACATGTCCATTTTTGTCCATTTTTGTACATCTTGACATTTAATGGTCTAATTGCTAAATAAGGACTTATAATAATTTTTATGATGCTATTTCATACTCAAATCTTCTAAAATCTAATATTTTCTAATGTTTGCAATTTAGTCCTAATGGACAAATTGATCACTAATAAATAAAATTTCCTCATGAAATTTTCACACAATCATGCAATCACATCATAAGCCTCATAAAAATCATAAAACACATATTTCTACTTCGGATTTGTGGTCTCACGCCACTATTCTGACTAGGTCCTAAATCGAACTGTTACAATGGTTGAGTTACGAAGTGGTAAGATTTTGGAACCTAAGGAGGTTGTGGTTGAAGAAAAGCCTACTGAAAAGTAGGAAAGTCAACCAACTGTTAAAGTTCCTACAATAAAAAACCTGGATGCTAAAAAATCTTATGCGGTAAACCATAAAGTAGTGAATTCTAAAAAGTTAACACCTTCTTTTACAGATTTTCCTCCTCAGAAAAGTTGTCCGTATCAACCTAGAGTTCCATATCCTCAAAGATTTCAGCAGAATAAGCATAATCGGAAGGTAGAATTCAAGAAGTTCTTGATGTTTTGAAGCAATTACACATCAACATATCATTAGTAGAGGCTTCAGAGCCAATGTCCAACTATGTGAAGTTTATGAAAGATATTTTGTCTAAGAAGAAATGACTTAGTGAGTATGGCACTATTGCTTTGGCGAAGGGGTGTAGTGCATTCTTATAAAACAAGCTACCTCTGAAATTGAAGGATCCTAGAAGCTTCACTACCTTGCAACATCAGTGAATTAAATTGTGGTAAAACTTTGTGCCACCTTGGAGAAAGCATCAACTTGATACCCAAATCTATTTTCAAGCTGTTGAGAACAGATGAAGTAAGACCTACTACTGCGACACTTCAACTGGCGGATCGTTTGTTAGCTTATCCCGGGGGAAACATTAATGATGTTGTGGTAAGAGTTGATAAATTTATTTTTCCTACTAATTTCATTGTATTGGATTTTGAAGTAGATAAGGAAGTTCCAATCATCCTTGGGAGACCTTTCCCAGCCACGGGAAGAACGTTGATAGATGTACAAAAAGGCAAACTCACCAGGAGAGCTCAAGATGATAAGGTAACGTTTAACATTCTGAAGGCCATGAAATTTCTCAATCAGATGGAAGAATGTTCAGTAATGGAGCAATTAGAAATCTTAGTTTCTATGGAACGCAATTCTGATGAAGACCCATTAGAGAACACGTTAGGGTCTAAACCATCCAAAGAGGGAAAAGGTAATGAAGGTTTGGCTTTGGTGGAAGCCAATCCGAGGAGTTATGATCAACCATTGTAGTTTGAATTGCTAGAGTTGGAAGTTTGAGAACTTATACAACCTAAGTTATCAATTGAGGAACTGCCTAAACTCAAACTAAAGGTACTTCCATCTCATTTAGAATACGTTTATCGTGGTAATACTTCTACTTTTCCTGTGATTGTTTCAATGGAATTGAAAGAACATCAAGAGGAGCAATTGATTGCTGTTTTAAAGAAATTTAAAAAGGCAATTTGTTGAACCATAGCTAAACTACGAGGTACAAGCCCTTCCTTCTGTACGTATAAAATTATTTTAAAGGAAGGTGAAAAAGGTAAAATTGATAGGCAAAGGAACTTAACCCTATCATGTAAGAAGTAGTACGGAAGGAGGTGATCAAATGGTTAGATGCGAGAATTATTTACCCCATCTTATATAGTTCTTGGGTGAGTCTGCTACAATGTGTACCACAGAAAGGTGGGATCACGATTGTCGAGAATGAGCATAACGAGTTAATCCCAACAAGAACAGTCACGAGTTGGAGAATTTGTATTGACTTTAGAAAGTTGAACAAAGCCACTCGTAAGGATCATTTCTATTTCTTTTATGGATCAAATGTTAGATCGACTGGCAGGTAATAAATTTTACTAATATTTAGATGGATATTCAACATACAACCAAATAGTTGTAGCCTCAGAAAACCAACATAAAACCACTTTTACCTATCCATACGATACATTTGCTTTTAGGAAAATGACTTTTGGCTTATGTAATGCACCTACCACATTCCAGCGATGTATGATGACAATTTTCACTGATATGATTGAAATTTTTGTTGATGTTTACATAGATGATTTTTCTATTTTTGGTAACACTTATGATGTTTGTTTGAGTAATTTGGCTAAGGTACTTAAAAGATGCGAGGAGATGAATCTTGTCCTTAACTAGGAGAATTGCCACTTTTTGTTTAAGGACCTAGGACATAAAATTTCTAAAAAAGAGATTGAAATGGATAAAGCAAAGGTGGACATAATTGAAATATTATCACCTCCATATGGTGTGAAAGGAGTTAAAAGTTTCTTAGGCCATACTGGTTTTTATCATAGATATATTTAGGATTTTTCAAATATTTCTAAACCTTTATGTATGCTTTTAGAAAAAGATATTGTTTTTTATTTTAACAAAGAATGTTTAGAAGCTTTTGAAGAATTAAAAAGTCGGTTAATCTCAGACCTAATGATTGTTACACCTGATTAACACTCACCTTTTGAATTGATGTGTGATACAAGTGATTTCACTACTAGATGGGTCAAAGAAGGAAAGTCTTTCATCCTATCTACTATGCAAGAAGAACTTTGACAGGAGCCTAGATCAATTATACGGTAACTAAAAAAGAACTCTTTCTTATAGTTTTTTCTTTTGACAAGTTCCGTTCATATCTTATATGTAACACCCTTACATGTATTCAACGCTGGAATAGGGTACAAGGCATTACCGGACTTAACTTGCTTGAACATGCAACCTTGGGCTATAAAATTCGTTCCAATTAAAAACTTTTTCATTTACAATCGTAACATCCCTATCATGGGTCAATGAGACCCATTACATATTCTCGGGATGTTAAGGGACCAAACCAGAACTTTTAAACACTTAGAAAATTTTGACATACAACAGGGCCACACACCCGTGTTCTTGGCTCGTGTGCTTCACACAGCATAGACACGCCGGTGTGTAAAAACTTGGGTATTCTGTTTATGACGTCAACAACCTCATAAGGGTCACACGGCCTAGGCACATACCTGTGGTCAACACTGACTTATATCACTAACTTACAAGGGACACAGACTTATTAACACACCCATGGGGTTGACCATGAGACGCACACGGCCTAGACACATGCTCGTGTGTCTACCCATGTGGACAATTAGAAGGCTATTCTCCATGCCAATAGCACTCTAAAATATAAGCACACATATACCAACACAAGTAGCCCATAACATGACAATAATACACTATGAAGGATCACTAAACATCATTTGCATAAACTTTCACTTCATAAAACTCGTTACCATTAAAATATGAAACTTGATAAATATTGGCCAATTTCTAATGGCCATATACAAAATGACTAAGTACCTATACATGCCATAGACTCAAAAGGTTTTGCATTCACTTATATGTAACATGATAGCTTGATAGTGTGATAGCATCTCCGGCGATCTCCAACCCGAGCTAGTATAAAACCCTACATGATTTGAGAAAGGAAGCGGAGTAAACTATAAAGCTTAGTAAGTATGTATGTAAATAATAAACAATATATCACCATGCTTTTAACAATCCAGATTTTGAGTTCTCAAGGTAATGCGATCATTATTGCATAAACTTTCTCAATTCACTTATATTCATCTTGAGTTGTCTACTCGAGTTACAGTTACTAAATTATTTTTTATCTAGAGCTACGAAACTCCAAATTAAGATCCACTAATTTTACTTGAAACTAGACTCACATATCTTTTTATCATAAAATTTCCAGAATTTTTGGTTCAGCCAATTAGTACATTTTATTCTTTAAAGTCTCCCCTATTTTGCTATCTGACAATTCTTACCCCACTTCACTAAAAATTTATTTTCTCATTGGAAAAAACTCAAAATACATTCCAATTTATTTCTATTGAAAATAGGCTTGTTAATAAATTCAAGCATATAAATTTTATCCCTTGATTATTTTTGTACAATTTTTAATGAATTTCCAAAGTCAGAATAGGGGATTCCGAAATCATTATGCCTTGTCTTATAAAAATTCAAATATCTCACAATCTGTAATTCTTTTTCTTACACCGTCTCTTTTATGTGAAAATACACTCAATAATATTTAACATCATATCTTATTCAACTTTTAATTCAATTTCTACAATTTTTGGTGAATTTTTAAAGTGATTCAACTGTTTCTGTCCAAACTATTTTGTTGCTAACTTTACTCTATAATGTTTTCTTTGTATTAATTCTCATTTACACACTTATAATACTAAAGCATATCCATAGTTAGCCATGTCAATAGCTAGTTATCATCAAATATTTTCAAGCCATTCATTGGCCCATTCAACTCACACATCAACAACAATATAAGTCTCAAATGCTTGGCCTTACTTACTCATACTTGTTCTTACTCATCACATGTTACATAATAATTTCATACTTGTATTATACTCATGGTACCTGTAACACTTAATTACATATATTAGCACTTTTACTAGTGTGATATGCATATCAATTCCTTATCTTCCTTAACTTAGATACAACCGTTTATCCTTCATGAATAATTTAACTTGTTACTATCTTTACTTACTTAGTTTTCTTGTTACCTCTTTCATACTTGGCTCTTTTGGTCGATGAATAACCTGGAATAACTGAGGTTAATCAATCTCATCAAACATGGATCTCGATGCCAATGCCATGTCTCAGAAATGGTCTTACATGGGATCGCCTCATGATGCCAATGCCATATCCTAAATATGGTCTTACATGGGATCCCTTAACTCAGTGTCGATGCCATGTCCCAGACATGGTCTTACATGAGACCTTCCGTATATGTTTCCTTTGGAAACTTACCATTGCCATGTCTTGACATGATCTTACATGGTATCCTGGCCTTATGAATCTTATCAATGCCATGTCTTGACATGGATTTACATGACATATTTGCCTTATGAATTCACCAATGCCATGCCTTGGCTTGGACTTACATGGAACCTTTGCCTCATAATAACTTTTCAATGCCATGACTTGTCATGGACTTACATGATATCCTTGCCATAATGCCGAGTCCATGTCTTGACATGGTCTTACATGGACTTTCCTTATCTCGTGTTGTGATATTAGTATCCTCATTATTCTGAGCCTTCAATCGGGACTTCCTCTTGCATGTTCTCATTCATTTTCTCATCAAGATACCATTAATCTTAATTTCATGAAAATAATGTACATTATACATCATAATAAATAATTTAATAAAAAAATACATGGGAAGCCTTAAATTCATACAAACTTACCTCGGTACTCAAAATGTGTGTGGAAGCTCGGGTTAGTCCAACACTTTATCCTTGCCTCAAATTCAGTCCGGGCTTCGTTTTTCTTGATCTATAATAAAAATTTTCTTGTTTAATACTCACATTAATTAAATTTACTCATAAATCATACTCTGATAAAATTATGATTTTGCCCCTAAACTTTCACATAATTACACTTTTGCCCCTAGGCTCGTAAAATGATTTTCATTCAACTTTCTTGTATTTCAAGCCTAGTAAAATCATTTTATTAACTACAATAGCCCCTAATTTTCACTATTTCACTCATATATGACCAATTTCATAACTTTTGTAATTTGGTCCTTTTATGCATTTTTCATGAAAATCACTTAGAAAAAGATGTTTATCATACATCAAACTTCCATATTCTTCCATAAATCATCAAAATACATGCATGTCATACATGGGTAAAGTTTTGAACACAAACCCTAGCCCAAAATAATGGTATAAATATCTAAATCAATTTACGGGAATCTCAAAAATGTAAATAACAATAAAAATGGGGCTTGGATGCACTTACTATTAAACTTGAAAGCTTGAAAACCCTAGCCATGGCTTTCCCCATGCAAAATTCAGCCAAGGAAGAAGATGGAAAAAAGGTTTTTGTCTTTTATTTTGTCTTTTAGTCCATTTAATTACCAAATTACCAAAATGCCCCTAACTTAAAAATATCCTATTTCACTTTTCTAATGTCCATTTTTGTCCAATAATATAACCAATAGTCTAATTATCATTTAAGGACCTCCAATTTAAAATTTCATATAAATTGGGCACTTTTAACATGTAGAACTCAACATTTACACTATTTACAATTTATTCCTTTTGAGTAAATTGAGTGCCCAAATGTCGCAATTTTCGAACAAAATTTTCATGAAATCTTGTCGTGAAATTGTAGACTATAAAAACATAATAAAAATAAGATTTTCCTTGAAAAATTTGTGGCCCCAAAACCACTATTTCGACTAGGCCCAAAATCGGGCTGTTGCATTATAGGTACCAAAGCTACTGTGTTTACCGATCATGTTGCCATTAAGTACTTAGTGTAATAGCCCAATTTAGGTGAAATCAAAACAGTGATTTCGGGACCACAAACCTAAGCCGAAAATAAAATTTATCTTTATTTCATTATATGGACCGTATTATGTTAGAAAAGTCATGTGAAATCTTTGAAACGAAAATTTTACCGATTATTTGTTTAATTATGGGAAGGACTAAATCGCATAAAATGTAAAAGTTGAATCCTAGTAGCTATAAGGATTAAATAGCTATGAAATTCAAAACTAGAGGTCTTTATATGGAAATTAGACCATTAAAGAGAAGTATGTAGATATTTTAGTATGACTCATCCATGGAAAACTACAAAAAGGCTAATGACTATATTGGAAAGATGAAAAGTTATTAAATGACAATTTAGTTAAATGAAAAAGAAAAAATTTCCATATCATCTTCCCCAAATATTTTCATGGAAACCCTAAGAGAGAGGAAGAAGACTTATCAAGCTTATTTGGGTAAGTAATCAAGCCCCGTTTTTAATATTTTTGATATTTTTGAAACTGGGATAGCTTAATATATCTATTTTGGGGATCAATTTGTAAAGTTATCAAAATATGGAAAATGGGTTATGGATGTATCTATTGAAAATTAGAAATTTATGGTAGAAAAAGAAAGTTTGATGATAGATAGACAACTTTTACAAAATGATTTTTGATGAAAACATGATTTAGGGACTAAAATGTAAAGTTATGAAATTTGATGAAAATTTTGAATTTTTATGAATACATGTTCTTTAAATTTTGAGATGGAATTTTGGTTAGGCTTGGAATAGGGGGTAAATTGCACAAGTTTCATTTTCCGAGCCTAAGGACAAAATGGGAATTTATGGTAAAGTTAAGGGCAAAATATTAATTTTTCCTAAGATCTAAATTGAGTCCAAGTGTATATGATATGTGTGAATTTGATGTTAAATTTACTCGTATAGATATGGATAGACCAAATTCGGAGCTAGAATGAGGAAAAGAGAAAAATGTCGGATTAGTAGATGTTTGTACATGAACCTTTACCAAGGTAAGTTCTTGTAACTAAATTGTGTATGTTTATATGCTTGAATTAAATGTTGTGTTGTGAATTGTATAAATATCATATATTTATATATATGACATTGAAAATGTTTCTGTCAAAGCTCGATCCACGATAATGCCCGATAAAAGATAAACGATGAAAAAGTTACCTTTATACTTGGAATGAGTATGGAATGTGATCATTTGTATCATATGGATGTGATAGATGTATGAAATAATTACACACCAGGAAATGTTTGAAAATGTTAAATTCCATTTGAATAAATGAAAATCGATGGATATGTGATTTCCCGAAATGAATGAGGTCCTACATTTGTTGCTGACAGGATTTAGCTTGGACGAGTAATCCTATTGACCTCATTTATGAAAGGATTTAGCCCGGATAGGTAATCCTGATATAAGTCCTCTCGAGCATATGTTACGGATTGAATTTAGCCCAGACCTGTAATCCAGATCAAGCTCTTTAGAGCATGTCATAAAATGGACTTAGCCTGGACTAATAATCCTATTGTCTATATATATGTGTGGCTTGAGAGTGTACTCTCTGAAATAGTACCTTATGGGTACCATTGAATATGAATTGACAGATCCTGATTTGTACACCTCGAGTGCACTACCTATGTATCAATCGATATTCTGAATAAATTCAAAAGGTAAAAATCTTGACATGAGAGAATATCAATAAGACATGAGTTATTACACGTATTTTTCTGAAATACATGAGAATGATAATATATGACATTTGATATACGAAAACATGAGAGGATGATATTTGAACAAGGAATTCATTTGATGAATATGTTCATCCTTGATTATAGACTTGTATACTTTGAGTGTACTATTACTCGTGTGACATTGATATTTCGAGTAATATGAGTAAAGTTTGATATGAAATGATCTGATCTTGAGATGAACTATTATGAAATTATACATGTTTAATGAATACATGTTGAAGAAAGCATATGTGCTTGGAAACTTGATTGTTGTTAAGCCCATATATGTTTTGATGTTATTATGGAATATATGACTAACAAGGGCTATGAGGATATGTGTAGGGCTTGAGGTCAAATTGAATGAATGTGCGTTACATAGTTACCTCAAAAAAATGAATGGCAAGTTAAGTACCATGTTATACGAACTTACTAAGCATTTTATGCTTACTTAGTTTTATTTCCCTATTTTAGAGTAAATAGAAAGTTCGTTGGATTGGAAGCTCGGCGGAGATCACTTACACTATCCATCAGCCCATATCAGTACAATACAGTAAATTCAATTATGGCTATAATGGCATGTGTAGGTTATATTGGCCATATTAGCATGTATATGTAAATGAATTGTAATCTAGCCATTGGAATGCCTAGTGATGATTACGTTTTGGTACATGTATATATGTATTCAAGTTTATTTTACGGAGTTAACATAAGTGTTTAATATTGATTGATAGTGAAGGTTAGATGAGTGTGCTTACAAATGGAAGTTTGAAAGTATGAATGCATGTATCAATATATCATGTTTGTAATATCCCGGGTTAAGGGCTAGTTTGTTTTGGCATTGTTTGCATGTTAATGGCTTGCTATGTTGTTGTTTGTGTGGTTTCGGGGCCTAGTTGTAGGCTAGGAGTGAGCCTGAGTAGGTGGGAAAATTTTAGTTTTAAGCCTTTGGGTGAGAGGAGCTGAAGGAGTTGGGGGTTATATATATTATTTGGTGAGTTGTTGCACAAGAGATGAGCTAGCAAAGTGGCAAGGCATGCGCCACTTGGAGTTGGTGGTTGGCGTCAATTGGAAGGGGGAGAGGTCTTGAGTTCAAGCCGCAGAGTGCCCCCTTTTTGTTTCATTTTGACGGCATGGGGAGGAGGAGTTGTTGGTAGTTCAAACTCTACCATGGACTTAGTCAACACATTCAAATGATGGGTGGAGAGCAAATGGTGGAGGAAGACTTGGTCAAGATGATTTGAATTAGTGGCTTGGGAGTGTTTGGGGGGAGGTTGGCCGGTTTTAGAGGAGATTTTGGGGGAGTTGTGGCCGGTTGGTAAGGTTGGGGAGGTGAGTGCCGAAATTTCATTTTGGCAATTAGGCATTTTCGGTCAAAAAACCATTTTGGTAAGCCTTCCATTTTGTCAAAAACAAGCTGATTTTGTTTAGTCAAAAGCTAGCAAAAGCTCTTCACTTGCAAATAGCCTAAGCCGAAACCATTCTTTTTTCTCATTCATTCTTGAAACCGAAACCCCAGGTGCTTTCCGAATTTGCTTGTTGTTTCAATCATTTTTTTTAGTAGTAGCCGAATGCCTCTCCCATTTTCTTTTCTTCTTCATTTGAGTTAAACCGAAGCTAATTCTCTATTCTTCTGCTATTTTCTTTTTCTCTTCTTGGAATCTTCTTAGCCGAAACTAGTACTCTCTTTTTCTCTCATATTTGCTCTCTTTCTTTGAAGCTTTGATAGCCGAAAGTTGTTCTTCAAAACACTCTCTCTCTTTCTTTTCTTCCAAAATCGAAAATACCTTCCTCCATTTTTGTTTCTTCTCAAAAACCGAAAGCATCTTTTTCTTTTTCCCATTTTTGTTGTGGTCGAATAGCAACTCCTTCTTCCTTACAACCTTCTCTTGCTTCTTTCTTTGTGTAAGGTCAATCTTGGTGGTTGCTCAATCGTAAGAGAAGGTAAGTACATGGTAGAATGTTATTCTTTTCCTCCCTTGTTCTATGTCAATTCGGATTTGGTTAAGCGATTTGATATCTATTAAAAGGAGTTAATCACTTGTATTGGTAATCGTTTTTAGTATAGGGCCTTTGGAGTTCGAAATCAAGCAAGGAGAGCCTCCTTACTCATTAAGCACTTTCGGTAAGTGGTGGAAAAAGGTAGCTATAATGGTTTCTTTAGAGTTGTTAAGCCAAAGTTTGATGAGACTAATGTTTGTGTTTTAGAGGGAGGCCGATTATCGAAGGGATCGGTGTTGGTTGGGCGTGGTTGGGCCGAACCATTTGCAAAGGTAAGGCTTAACGCAACCCCTTGGGTTACCTATTTTTGGCGAATGGTATAGTGACTAATCTATTGTTGGTAGATTGTAGGATCGGGGTTGTCGAGGTGATCAAGGGACTTAGATCGATTCTTAGGATTTAATCTTCTCTATTTGGTGTGTAAACCAACTTGACTGTCAAGAAAAGTTAAAGGGATCGATCACCTCTGAGATGAGTCATACCAAGCAGGCTCACTATCCGAGACAAAGACTGCAGCAGAAGATCTCGATTTGGGACTATTTACGGTGCTTATCAAGAAGTGCGCGAAGCTAACTACATAAATGAGCAACGAAAAGCATTTCGAGGTTAGTTCGTGGGAGCAAATCGTCGATTGACGTGGCGTAATTTCTCAGTGAGTCGGTATGCCGTGGTATGGTGGCTATCGAACATGAGAGATGCGTCGCTTTGAGGATGGCTGCATAGACGAATTAAGGTTGTTAATTGCGCCAAATAGGAGCGTGAATTTTCTGCCTCGCTGAAAAGGCGAAGGTAGCCGGGGCATTAAAGAGTCTATGAGGCAAGGTATGGATAGAATCACACAAAAGAAGTTTTGGATCTTTTGGGTCATCGTAATCAGTAAAAGGGCTAGACCCTGTGGGCCAATCGGCCGGGTAGGTTTGTTGTCGCTAGGCAAGAACCCGCAATGTAACCGATGGGAAAGGCTCATTGGGGAGGATGTTGGTGACTGATAAAGGCTGCTTTGAGTGTGGCTCATTGGACCACCGTGTAGGGACCTGTCCGTAAGTTGGCTAGGATTCGGCCGAGAGTCGTGGCCGTTCTCAAGACAGAATAATGGACCACCACCGCAGAGGGCCGAGGTTGGCGAGAGGAGGTAATAGTTCGTCGGGTCGTGGAGCACCGCAAGGAGGTGCAAGTTGAGGGTCATTCATTTGTTGCAAGTAGCATAGTGAAGACCATGGATTTAGACTTATCTTCTAGGCGGATGAATAAGCCCTCAGGTCACTCAGAATGGTAGATAAACTATCTTTTGGTTGATCCGATGGAACCGGTTTGGGGAGTTCGATCGATTCTTGGGATGGACTGGCCGGTTAAGTACCAAAGCTGTGGATTGCGACAAGCACATGGTTCTCGAGCACACCGAGGTGATGAGGTAGTTCTGATCAGATAGGAGGAATTATCTCATCCAATATGGTATCTGCTCAAAGTTTGAGAAGATGGTCGAAAGGGATGTGAAGCATATGTGGTACATGTGTATGCCTTGGAGGCTAAGGAGTCTCATTGTGGAGCAGCCTTGACAGTTAGGAATTTGTTGATGTGTTTCTGAGGAGCTTAGGTTTGCCATACCAGACGGAGGTAGAGTTCGGGATAGATCTCATAATTCGAATACGCTGCCGATATCCATTGCTCCGCATGAGGATGGCACCTAAAGAGTTAGTGGAGCTTAAGGCTCAAATCCAGGAGTTGTTGGACCGAGGCTTTATCGTAGCCAAGTATTTTGCCATGGGGAGCCTTGGTACTTTTGTCAAGAAGAAAGAGCGGTACTATGCTGATGTGTATAGACTACCGCTAATCCACTTGCCTCGAATAGATGACTTGTTTGATCACGAAGGGGCGCCGATTTTCTCGAAGATTGACTTAAGATCACCGAGTTAAGGGTAAAGGAGGCGATATCTGCAAGACGGCATTTCATTACTCGGATGGGCACTTTGAGTTCTTAGTTATGCCGTTCGGGTTGAAAACGCTACGGTGGCCTTCATGGATCCGATGAATGGTGTTTCAATGGTATTTGGATCAATTCGTAGTGGTTTTTATCGACGACATCGAGTATATTCAAGGACCGAGGAGGAACATAATACGATTTGCGGGTGGTGTTGCGATTTTGAGGAGAAATGACTTTATATGGAAGTTCGAAGAAATGCGAGTTCGCTTAGGAGGTGGACGTTCTTGGTCATGTAGTATCGGTGAGGGATTAGAGTGGACCTCAAGATTGAGGCAATCTTGGATTGAAGTCGCTAAGTCGAGCTAAGGTGTTTTCCGGCTTGGTGGTACTACCAAGATTTGTAGAGGTTTTCTCATTGATCGCACTCAGGTGACCAAATATTGAGAAAAGGGTTCCGTTTATTTGACCGAGAAGCGCCAGGAGAGCTTGATAAGTTGAAGAAGATTTTGATGGCTCCGCTCGATTCAACCGAGGTCGGTAAGGAATTTATGTTGCATCAAGGATGCATCACATACGGGTTTGGGTTGTGTCGGCATTACTTGTATCGGAGAAAGATCGATAGTCTACACGGACCATAAGAGTCTCAAGTACCTTTTGACTCGTAAAGACTTGAATCTGAGGCAGACTGGAGGATGGATTGAGTGGCTGAAAGACTACGATTGTCAATTGAGTATCATCCGCAAGGCTAACGCGAGGCGACGCGGTTGAGCCGTAAGGTTGTGTCTCGATCTAAGAGCGATGTTTGCCCACTTGAGTTTGTACGTATTCTCCGCAGGCTTGAGGTTTTGATGAGGATATGTGTAGGGCTTGAGGTCAAATTGAATGAATGACTCGACATCGTTACATAGTTACCTCAAAAATTAAGCTGTACCTATCACACCATAATCTAGGATAAAAAGAACTCAAATGTTTTAACTTAAACTTGATTTTCTACTAAGTCAAAAATGTTATGCTTACTTAGTTTTATTTCCTGTTTTAGAGTAAATAGAAAGCTCGTTGGATTGGAAGCTCGGCGGAGATCACTCACACTATCCATCAGCCCATATCGGTACAATACAGTAAATTCAATTATGGCTATAATGGCATGTGTAGGTTATATTGGCCATATTAGCATGTATATGTAAATGAATTGTAATCTAGCCATTGGAATGCCTAGTGATGATTACGTTTTGGTACATGTATATATGTATTCAAGTTTATTTTACGGAGTTAACATAAGTGTTTAATATTGATTGATAGTGAAGGTTAGATGAGTGTGCTTACAAATGGAAGTTTGAAAGTATGAATGCATGTATCAATATATCATGTTAGATGTTATAAATTGCTTGAATTCAATGCTGGGATTAATTGGTGTTTGGATGTAAGTTGGTGCAAGAATTTGGTAAAAAGTTTGGGTGAGAAAAAAAGCTAGAAAATGGCTTTATTTTGTCCACACGGGTGTGTGTCTTGACTGTGTGTGACACTGGCTGGGTACATGGGCATGTAGTTAGGCCTGTGTGTCCCCTTCACCTTAATTTTGAGAAACAAAATGCTCAGAATTAAGCACATGAGAAGAGACACGGGCGTGTGTTTCAACCGTGTGTGCCACACAGCCTAGAACACGGTGTGTGTATTGGCCGTGTGAAACCTGCACCTAATTTTATGAAAATTTGATTAACCACATGGCCTAGTACACGGGCATGTGTCATGGCCATGTGCACAAGTCAGAGAGTTATGCGGGGTCGAACACGGCCCGTAGCACGGGCGTGTGAGCCCTGCACCTTGGGAAATTTTTAAAATGTCGCGAAAAATTCTTAGAGTTTTCAATTAAGTCCTAACTCGATTCCAAAGCTCATATTGGGCCTCAAGGGTCCATTTAAGGTACATTATGAATGACCACGGTTAATGAATAGTGCTTGACACGATTTATTTGAAAATGTTTTAAAAAATATTTGTAACGCTCCGTAACCCTGTTTTGGCGACGGATACGGGTTAGGGGTGTTACACTTAGTCACAAAAAAAGATGCTAAAACTAGGCTAATTCGATGGATACTTTTACTTCAAGAATTTGACCTTGAGACACAAGAAAGAAAATGTGTTGAAAATCAAGTATTTAATCATCTATCGAGGTTGGAACAAAATGAGGTAACTTCTTCACTTGTTCTAATTAATGAGAATTTTCCTGATGAGCATATCTTCAAGGTAAGTCGAATCTATGAAACACCTTGGTTTGCTGATTTTGCCAATTATTTAGCATGTGGAATAATTCCACATATTAATATGATAGTGGATGATAATGGCACAGCATTATTGAAATTTTGAATTAGTAATAAGGTTAAGTATATCATTTTGTAATTAAAGGTTAATTAAAATAAAACAAAAACACCAAATCGATTCCTTCATCTTCCTTAACCTATTTTCACATGAAGAATAGACATTTTTAGGGCTTGAAGCATTCGGTCATACACTAGCTCAATTGTAAGTCCATTTTTTATCTCATTTTTAATGATTTCTACATTTTTGAGATCGTTACAACTAGGTCTAGCTAGCCCAGGGACTAATTTGCAAAACTATTAAAGGTTTAGGGTGTTTCCATTGATGAATATGTATGAGTTTTGAATTTTCTTGATAGATTATGGATGTTTGTTTTGAATTATACAAGTTTTGTTAAGTGATTTTAGTGAAAATACAAATTAGGGATTAATTTGTGAAAAGTGTAAAATTCTTGGTTAAAATGTGAAATAAATGAAAAATATGGGCTTCTAGGGACTAATGTGTAAACTGGCTAGCATGGGTTAGTTTTGAATTTGTAACACCCCTCGCCCGTATTCGACACCGAACTGGTACGAGGCATTGCCGGACTTAACTTACTTAAATCATGCAAAATTGACCATAAATTTTCTTTTGAACTTTAAGACTTTTCATTCATAATCGAATAATCCCTATTACGGGCCTAGGAGACCGGACACATACACATGGAGTGGTCCGGGACTGAACTAAAAACTTATGAGCACTTAGAGAATTTTTTCTCAAAACAGGGCCACACGCCCGTGTGGGCAGGCCGTGTGGTCACACACGCCCATGTCCCTAGTCCATGCGGATTTTAATTTTCATTTCAAACCTACAGGGGTTTTCACACGGCGTGGCACACGCCCGTGTCTATCGCCCGTGTCCCTTACACGCCATGACATGCTCGTGTTTTAGCCCGTGTATAAAAACCTTGACATTATGTTTATGACGTTAGCAAGCCTTTAAGGTCACACGGCCTAGTCACACGCCCGTGTGCTAGCTCGTGTGAAAAACTGAATTTTTCGCAAATTAGATGTAGGGGACACACAACCTAGCAACACGCCCTTGGGGTTCACCGTGTGTCATACACGGCTTAGACACACGCCCGAGTGTCTATCCGTGTGGACAATTATAAGGCTATTTACCAAGCTATTTGCCACCCTGAAAAGCAACCACGCTTATACCTTTTCAAGCAACACATGGCATAACAATAATTCACTACCAATATTCACTATCAAGACATCCACACCTTAATTTTTCACTACTTCATGCATCCGCTTCACACATTACTCATTCAATTGCATAAGCTTGCACTTCATGAATTTCATCATCATTGAATAGATATAACTTAACTAGTATCGGCCAATTCTAATGGCCATTTACAAAATGAATTGAGTAACATTAATATCCAACACCTTGGCTAACCAATATGATGTAACACCACTAACCCAAAACCGTCGCCGGAACAGGGTTAAGAGGCATTACCAAACATTCAAAAAATTTCATAACCATTTCACGACACCAAGTCATTTATAATTCAATCATATTAAAACATAATCATATAGTCCCTTAATGAGGTCATCGAGACCTTAAACATGTATTAAAATAGGGATGGGACTAAACCGAATACTTACAAAAATTTCTAAAATTCAAATATTTTTCTAAGTTATAGAGGTCACACGCCCGTGTGGGTAGGCCGTGTGCCTCACACGGCCTCGACACGCCCATGTGTCCAAGTCGTGGCAAAACAGGGCATACCTACTGACTTGTCCACATGGCCTGAGACACACCCGTGTGCCTGACCTGTGGTCGAGCCTGACTTGCATCACATGGTCGTGTGTCCAGCGCGTGGTCGAGCCTGACTTGCTTCACTTAGCAAACTTAAACAACACAGTCAAGCCACATGCCCGTGTGCTCAATCTTGTGGGCAGTTATAGGCCATTTTCAAGGCCAAACTTGCCTCCCACACCTTCAATCACCTACAAACCTCATTTCATAAGCATTTATATCACAAATGGCACTCAATCATACCAATATATGCACCATTTAATCATCATCTAAACCATTTACTAACCAAACATCATTTCTACCCAAATATGCCCATCCGACTCAACCAATTTCACATCCCCATCATATAGGTTAATCACCATATATAACATACCATATTTCACATTCAAACCACAACTTTCATCAACCATTTAAACATGATACATACCATATTCATCTTTCATATAATCCTACACATTCATACCAACATTATTCAATCCTCAAGCCATATCACATGACAAGGAACATTTACTACAAAACATGCCATATTACCGAGTCTACACATGCAATATTTAAAATATACACATCCTTCAGAAGTACCAAAATAGATAGTTGATAGTGTGTTTGAGTCGCTGACAATTCACAAATCTGAGCTAGCTTTATTGACACTGTAAAACAGAGAGACAATTAACATAGTAAGCTTAAGTGCTTAGTAAGTTCGTAACATAACACATTCAATTTAATAGCTCAAATAAAATGTACAAAAAGAACTCATCACATAGATCAATTCCTAAATGTTTATACCATATCATTCATAGGCAATATTCTTACTCAACCAATCATGAAATCATACACAATCTCATCAACAACAAAGGTTCAATATATACCTTAGCCAACACATAGTTACTCACCATCCAAGCTAATTTATGCTCGATATTGCATTTTGATTCAACCTTCATTATTCATTAGGTTTAATCGCACACTTACTGCCCAATTTATAGTCGAAACTAAATTAACATCTCAAATTTAATACCTCAATTCATAGCCGAAGGTTAAATAACATCGTACACTTAGTGCCTCAATACCAAACCGAATGTAATTCGGTATCGCACACACAGTGCCAACCACTAAGCCGAAGCTTCTGTTGTTTCGCACACACAGTGCTAATCATCTCGGTCACATTTACAAATACGCGCACTTTGTGCCACATAAATCAATTCCTCACATAGCATTTACAGTTCAATAATATCATCCCATTCATTTTATAACATTAAACATAGTTAAATTCACGTATTATGTCCGAACTTACCTCGGACGTCAAAATACCAAATTAGCCGATCAATCAAGTACTTTGTCTTTGCCTCGATCTCTATCTGAATCTCTCCTTTCTTGTTCTATACATATTCAAATTCAACTCATTCAATTACCAATTTATTCATTTTAGTCAAAATACACATATTTAGCGCATTTTACAAAATAGCCCCCACATTTTCACATTTCGACACTTTAGTCCCTATTTCATAAAATCATCAAATACACATAATTTCTTTTCACCCATGGCTACCCAAATTCTTCTAATGTCCATACAAGCCCTCACATTTCATTTATTTCACATTTTAGTCCTCCAAAACATTATTTTCACAATTAAGCCCAAATTACTCAATTTCACTAAAAATTCAAAGACAAGATATGTTAATCTTTCACCTATCTTTCGTTTTTCATCACCAACTATCACAAAGCTTAAGTATTCATCAACGGAATATTTCAAATTCATCATCCATACACAAAATTGAAGCATGGGTTTGATAGAACACAAAGGAACGATCACAAAAACACGAAATTATCAAAAATCGTGCTTGAAACATACCTTAATCGAGCTTTACCAATGTCGAATGTTTAAGAAGTCAAACCCCTTTATTTTCTTTCTTATTTTCGGTCGATGAACACCATTAAAATTTCCACCATTTTGTCTTTATTTTTATTATAATCACATTAATACATATTTTACCAAAATAGACTCAATGAATTAATAAAAGAAACTATATAACACAAGCCCATAAACGTCCATGCATGCTTCAAATGGTGTAATTTGAATTTAAGGATTCCACAATTAATAAGCCATGACAATCTAGCACTTTAACATTTAGCACACAGCTTTTTATATTACGCGATTAAGTCTTTTTTCACAATTCGACACACAGTCGATAAAATTTTCACACGTAACTTTCACACATGCTTAATCACACACTGTAAACATGAAAAATAATATTAGAATATTTTTTCGACCTCGAATTTGTGGTCCCAAACCACTGTTCCGACTAGGGTCTAAATCGGGCTATTACAACTCTCCCCCCTTAGGGATTTTCGTCCCCGAAAATCTTACCAGTGAATAAGTTTGGATATTGCTTTCTCATAACATCTTCAAGCTCTCCCACGTAGCCTCTTCAACTCCGTGTTTGTGCCATAACACTTTCACTAAGGAAATTCTTTTATTTTTCAGTTCTTTGGTCTCTTGTACCAAAATTCGAATCGATTCCTCACTATACGACAAATATGATTGAATTTCAACCTCAGTAGGAGCAATCACATGAGACGGATCTGATCTGTGTCGTCGAAGCATTGACACGTGGAACACATTATGAATTTTCTCTAATTCAGGTGGCAACAACAACTTATAAGCAACTAGTCCAATTCTTTCGATGATCTCATACGGCCCGATGAACCTCGGACTTAGCTTTCCTTTTAGGCCAAATCGAAGTATCTTTTTCCATAGAGACACTTTTAAAAACACTTTGTCACCAATCTCAAATTCAATATCTTTTCGTTTTAAGTTGCATAGGACTTATGACGATTTGAGGCCGCTTTCAAACTGTCACGAATCACTTTCACTTTCTGCTCAGTCTCTTTTATCAAATCAACCCCGTGAATCTTATTCTCACTCAGCATTGTACAATACAATGGAGTTCGGTATTTTCGACCGTAAAGAGCCTCATACGTGCCATTTTGATACTAGATTGAAAACTATTATTGTATGCGAATTCAATCAAAGGTAAATGTTTTTCCCACGTATTCTCAAATTCAAGAATACAACATCTCAACATATCTTCAAGAATCTAAATGATCGCTCGGATTGTCCATCCATTTGCGAATGAAATACAGTACTGAAATGCGGCTTCGTGCCTAAAGCATCTTGCAATTTCTTCCAAAATCGCGAAGTAAATCTCGAATCTCTGTCAGATACAATAGATAGTGGCACCCCGTGCAATCTCACAATCTCTGTAATATACAATTCGGATAACATGTCAAGTGTATAATCTATTTTCACCGAAACGAAATAAGCTGATTTCATCAATTTATCAGCTATCACCTAGATCGTATCTTTCTTTCCTAGAGATAAAGGCAATCCCGACACAAGGTCCATCGTGATTCTCTCCCATTTCCACTCAGGAATCATAATCGGTTGTAACAAGCCGGACGAACCTGATGTTCATCTTTAACTTGCTGACAAACTAAACACTTTGACACAAAGTCAGTGATATCTCTTTTCATACCATGCCACCAAAAAACTATTTTAGATGATTATACATTTTCATACTCCTCAGGTGAATAGCTAAACGGTTACGGTGAGCTTCATTCAAAATCATCTGAATTAACTCTGAATTCCTCGAACAAAAATCCGATCTCTGAATCTCAAACAATTGTCACTATCAACTCAAAATTTTGAATCAACATTCAATTCACATTGATCTCGTTTGGCCATCATTTCAACATCACTTTTCTGGGCATCGCAAATCTGGCTTAAGAACATCGGTCTCACTTTTAACTCAATCAAAACTGAATCATCACACAATCTATCTGAACATTCATTGCTTGTAAAGCACATATAGAATTTTGACTCAAAGTATCAGTAACAACATTAGCTTTACCTAGATGATAATCAATCACGAGTTCATAGTCTTTCAACAATTCTAACCATCTCTCTCTGTCACAAATTCAATTCTTTCTGAGTCATCAAATATTTCAAACTCTTATGATTAGTATAAACATGACATTTCTCACCAAATAAGTAGTGATGCCAAATCTTCAATGCAAATACAATCACAGCTAATTCAAGAACAGGCATTGGATAATTCTTTTCATGCGGCTTTAACTGCCTCGAAGCATAAGCAATAACTTTGCCTTCTTGCATCAACAAACAGCCTAAACCATTCAATGATGCATCACTGTAAACTATAAACTCTTTCCCGATTTAGGTTGAACCAACACTGGTGCCTCTGTCAACATTGATTTCAACTGCTCAAAGCTTTGCTGGCACCTTTCTGACCACTCAAATTTAACATCTTTCTATAGTAACTTCGTCAACGGAGTTGCAATCATCGAGAAGCCTTTCACAAACCATCTATAATATCCCGCTAGACCCAGAAAACTACGAACTTCTAACAGATTTCTCGGATGTTTCCATTCTAGAATGGATGAGATCTTACTCAGATCAACTCGTATTCTCGGAGCTGACTCAATATGCCCCAGAAAACCAACCTCACGCAACCAAAACTCACATTTGCTGAATTTTACATACAATTGCTTCTCACGTAGAGTCTATAATACAATTCTCAAATGTTTGGCATGTTGCGTCTCATCACAGGAATAAATTAGAATATCATCAATAAACACCACCACAAAACGATCTAAGTGCGGTCTAAATATTCGATTCATTAATTCCATAAACACTACAGGAGCATTCATTAGTCCAAATGGCATAACTAAGAATTCATAATGTCCATACCTCATTCTGAAAGCAGTTTTCGGCACATCTAATTCTTTCACTCTCAACTGATAATAGCCCAATCTCAAATCTATATTTGAAAACACTGTAGCTCCTTTCAGTTGGTCAAACAAATCATCAATACGAGGCAATGTATATTTATTCTTTATCGTCAGTTTGTTCAACTACCGGTAGTCAATACACAGGAGCACCCCAGAGTGAGAAATTCGGTCGTGCAAATCCTCGATATGTCAACTCTTTCAACTATGACTTTAACTCTTTCAATTCTGTTGTGCCATTCTATACGGAAACTATCGAGATAGGAGTTGTTCCTAGCACTAATTCAATACCAAACTCAACTTCTCGTATCGAGGTAATCCTGGTAGTTCTTCAGGAAACACATCAGGGAATTCACAAACCATAGGCACCGATTCAACTTTCTTTTTTGTCACTTTTGTATTAACCACATATGCCAAATAAGTTTCGTAACCCTTTTTCACATAGTTCAAAGCTTTCATCGAAGACATAATAGCTGGCAACCCATTCAAATCGCTAGATTCAATTCCTACTATCTCACCATTCTGACTTTTTAAATCAATACTCTTCCATTTCCAATTCACAATAGCATGATGTAAAGTAAGCCAATCCATACCCAAAATGATATCAAATTCATCAAAAGGTAACAACATCAAATTAGCCGAAAAGCATATATCCTGAAAAATCTGAGGGCATTTCTTGCACACTTTATCCACCAAAACACACTTGCCTAAGGTCTACTCTAATCACGAATTCAGTAGACTCAACGGTAAAGGCTTACTTGATTCTAGATTCACACACACATAGGAATGAGTAGAACTTGAATATATCAATGCAATCACATCAGTATAAAATAGAGTAAAATTACTAGTAATGACGTCTGAAGATGGCGCATCTTCTCGTGCACGAATAGCATAGGCTCGGTAGGAGCTCTCACCTCGGATCTTACAATTGTATCCTTAGTCCCTCTCTGACTTCCACTCTCATTTTCGATGTTTCTGGCGGTCTACCACTAGCGTTGTGTTGCTCAGTCTCACACTCTGAACATTTTCTTCTTCAACTAACTTTGGGCAATGTCGAATAAAATGGTCTCGTGATCCACACTTGTAACAAGTTCTATTATTGTATTTGCCCCAACATTCTCCGATATGTCATCTTCCACACTATCTATACTCAGGCTTATTTCTTTTAACACTACCAACACTTGATTCAATTGGAGCTTGAGTTCTCGGACCAACTCTTTGTCTCGCACGATCTCTACTCGGATGCCCAAACAAAGCATTTGGACGATCGCTCTTTAAATCTTCTTTAAATCTCTTTGATGAAGTTTGAGACTACTTGCTCATGAATCTTTTTCTTTCATCTCTAGCCTTAGAATCGGCTTTCTTCTTTTCTTTACTAAGCTATTCAACTTTATAGGCTCTTTCAACTAACACAACAAATTCATTTATGTCAAATATTCCAACCAATAATTTAATGTCTTCATTCAGCCCTTCAGTGAAACGTTTACACATAGTAGCTTCGGTCGAAACACATTCTCGCGCGTATTGGCTCAATCTTACAAACTCATGTTCATACTTTGTAACTGACATACGGCCTTATTTCAGCTCGAGGAATTCTTTACGTTTCGATCTATGAATCGTTGACTGATATACTTCTTTCTAAATTTTACTTGAAAGAAGTCCCAAGTAACCCTCTCTCTCGGAACCACTAAAATAAACGTTTTCCACCAATTATAAGTCATATCTCACAACAAGGAAATTGTACACTTAATGCATTCATCAGGTACCAATGACATCTCATCAAACACTCGGATTGTATTCTCGAGCCAAAACTCACCCCGTTCAGCATCATCATTAGCTATGGCCTTAAACTCTTCGGCCCCGTACTTTCGAATTTTATCTGTAACATCCTAAATTTTTGGGCCTATGCGTTTAATGGGTGAATATGTGGAATGAGTTTATTTAAGTGTTAGGGGCCCAAATTTTAAGTTTTAAGGAGCCCAAATCTTCTAATTTAAGTTAGTTAAATTTGGCATTAGGGATTAGGGAAGTGGACGGCACAAGGCTATTTTTTTGGGAATTTTATTATATTTATTCTATGTGGATAATAAATGATAAAGGCTATTATTTAGGATTTAGTCTTTAAGGATAATAAGCGAGATAAAGACTATTTTGAGGAGATAATAGATTAAGATAAGGGAAAAGGGATAGGAGCTATCATGTGTGGCGGTGTTGGCTAAAATCAATCTCTAAAGGAGGAATCGGTTTTCTATATAAAGAGGGGGTGTGCCAAAATTTTGGAAGCCTTTCTTTTATTTTCTTTTCTCATCTTCTTCCTCTCAAAAGCCGAAAACCACCATTTTCTTCACCCTTTCTTCCTCTCTAAAATTTCATGGTTGGCCAAATCTTTTAACCTCTATTGTTATTTTTCTTCTAATCCCTAAAAGCCGAAATCACATCTCTATTATTCTATTCTTCTCCTTAATATTCATTGGCCAAATTTCTCTTAGCCATCTCTTCAATTCTTAAATCTTCTAAATACTGAAATTTCTTAGATCTCACCTCCTCGAAGTTGCCAAATTTTCTTCAGTAAAGTCTGCTTGTGCCGAATCTGAAGAAAACAATAGAGGAGTCCAACACTTTGATCTCTAAGTCAAAGATCAGTAACACTCAAGTCGTGTTATTTTCAAAATTTCAAGGAGAGGCCCTATTTTCACATCTTTCTGGCTTTTTGAGCAAAGTTGTAGATCGGGATGACAAGGATATCGACTAAGAATATTGAATTTCGCGATATCAGGTGTGTAACACTTTCCCACCATCTAGATTTGTTTGATTAATATATGATTATAAGTCTTATATGTTTTGATAAATGCCGAAATCCGGGCATAATAGAGGAAACCCAAAGAGGGTAAAAGCAAATCATCAGGTTAGTGAATGTTTTGATTAAACGATATAAGTATATTGATTTTATGTGACTGCATGGGTTGGGTTTGATGAAAGCAGGAAGTTATATATTGTAGCGATTTTCACCGTGATCTGTTGTAGCGATTTTTACCGTGATGTATTGTAGCGATTTTTACCGTGATCTGTTGTAGCGACTTTTGCCGTGAACTGTTGTAGTGGCTACGGCCATGATCTGATGATGAGTAGCACGACTGCCATCAAGGCGTGTAGCGGTGTGGGTTGATTGTAGAAATCCCCAATGGTGTGGATGGCTGGTACGGGGGAGTGTAGCGGATGGAAACTTAGGATTTGGGTTGGGCTTGCATATTATTTTTATCATGTATATTAATTCTGAATATTTTAGTTTTATGGGGCTAAGGCCCAAATCTAATGGTGCATGAGGGTTACACATGAGTCTCATGACTCAACCAATTAATTAACATTTCGTAGCATTTAGTGCATCGGACCGGTGGAGAGGAGCGCAAGGTGGCCATGCGAAGAACATTTGGATCTAGGAAAAGACTCTAGTTATTATTTTATATTATTATTTAATGGATTTTAAATCTCGTTGTAATAAGGCCATGGGCCACCAGCTTTATATTTTGTTTTATTACGGGCTTTTATTACTTTTAGTTATTTAAATTTTTATTTTTAATTGAACTAAGGCATGTATATAAATTTGGGTTTTTAATTCATAAAGGCATGTTTTATTTAAAACTATAAATTATAAATTTTCCCGAATAAAAGGTTAAACTTTACCAAAATGTTTTTCTGAAAATGCGACATGTTTTACAAAATTTCCTTAATGACATACCAGATCCGGTTGTAGTGTTTGGGTGGGTTTGGGGTGTTACATTATCTATAGGAGGTTTATTCAATCAGATCAGATCTGTAACTTGTGGCACAATTGGTACTTGTGGGGGTGGAGGTTGTGGAGCAACCAAATTCGTTTGAAGGAACTCCGAAAACCACTCACTCATCATTCGGAAGAAGGCTTGCTTAGCCTCTCCTCCCTCACTACTATCATTAGGCCTAGATGTGGTCTGGCGCTGTCCCTTGAGCGGGAGCAGGCGCATTACTCTCTACATCATCAGCAACTGCTCGATCAGGATCCATTTACTATACGAAAACACATTTTTCACTATCAGGATTCATCACACTATCGCAATTATTTATATGGCATCTATAGCTAGACTCACACGCGCTACGTTAGTCCTAGAATCGACTAAATCGTAGCTCTGATACCAATAAAATGTAACACCCCTAACCCAAAACCATCGTCGAAACAGGGTTAAGAGGCATTACCAAACAATTGGAACATTTCATAGCCATTTCACAACACCAAGTCAATTATAATTCAATCATATGCAAACATAATCATCTAGTCCCTTAATGAGGTCATCGAGACCTTAAACATGTTTTAAAATAGTGCTGGGACTAAGCCGAACACTTACAAAAAATTTTGAAATTCAAACATTTTTCTAAGTCACAGAGGTCACACGCCCGTGTGGGTAGGCCGTGTGCCTCACACGGCCTCGGACATGCCCATGTGTCCAAACCATGGCAAAATAGGGCATACCTACTGACTTGTCCACATGGCTTGAGACAGGCCCGTGTGCCTCACCCGTGGTCGAGCCTGACTTGCATCACACGGCTAGTCACACAGCCATGTGTCCAGCCTGCATGGTCGAGCCTGACTTGTTTCACTTAGCAAACTTAAACAACACGGTCAAGCCACACGCCCATGTACTCAACCGTGTGGGTAGTTATAGACCATTTTCAAGGCCAAACTTGCCTCCCACACCTTGAATCACCTACAAGCCTTATTTCACAAGCATTTATATTACAAATGGCACTCAATCATACCAATATATGTACCATCTAATCATCATCTAAACCATTTGCTAACCAAACATCATTTCTACCCAAATATGCCCATCCAACTCAACCAATTTCACATCCCAATCATATAGGTTAATCACCATATATAACATACCATATTTCAAATTCAAACAACTTTCATCAACCATTTAAACATGATACATACCATATCCATCTTTCATATAATTCTACACATTCATACCAACATTATTCAATCCTCAAGCCATATCACATGACAGGGACCATTTACTACAAAACATGCCACATTACCAAGCCTATACATGCCATATTTAAAATATACACATCCTTTAAAAGTACCAAAATAGATAGCTGATAGTGTGATTGGGTAGCTGACAATTCCCAAATCCGAGCTAGCTTTACTAACACTATAAAACAGAGAGACAATTCACATAGTAAGCTTAAGAGCTTAGTAAGTCCGTAACATAAAACATTAAATTTAATAGCTTAAATACAATGCACAAAAAGAACTCATCACATAGATCAATTCCCAAATGTTTATACCATATCATTCATAGGAAATATTCTTACTCAACCATTCATGAAGTCACAAAATCTCATCAACCACAAAGGTTCAATACATACCTTAGCCAACACATAGTTACCCACTATCCAAGCTAATTTATGCTCGATATTGCAATCTGATTCAACCTTCATTATTCATTAGGTTTAATCGCACACTTAGTGCCCAATTTATAGTCGAAACTAAATTAACATAGCACACTAAGTACGTCAATTCATAGCTGAATATTAAATAACATCGCACACTTAGTGCCTCAATACAAAACTAAATGTAATTCGACATCGCACACACAGTGCCAACCACTAAGCTGAAGCTTCTGCTGTTTCGCACACACAGTGCTAATTATCTCGGTCACATTTACAAATACACACACTCAGTGCCACATAAATCAATTCCTCACATAGCATTTACAATTCAATAATATCATCCCATTCATTTTATAACATTTAACATAGTTAAATTCACGTATTATGTCCGAACTTACCTCGGCATCGAAATATTAAAACTAGCCGATCAATCAAGTACTTTGTCTTTGCCTCGATCTCTATCCGAATCTCTTATTTCTTGTTCTATACATATTCAAATTCAACTCATTCAATTACCAATTTATTCAATTTAGTCCAAATACACATATTTAGGGCATTTTACAAAATAGTCCCCACATTTTCACATTTTGACACTTTAGCCCTATTTCATAAAATCATCAAATACACATAATTTATTTTCACCCATACCTATCCGAATTCTTCTAATGTCCATACAAGCCCTAACATTTCACTTATTTCACATTTTAGTCCTCCAAAACATTATTTTCACAATTAAGCCCAAATTACTCAATTTCACTAAAAATTCAAAGACAAAATATGTTAATCTTCTCCTATCTTTCATTTTACATCACCAACTATCACAAAGCTTAAGTATTCATCAATGGAATACTTCAAATTCATCATCCATACACAAAATTGAAGCATGGGTTTGATAGAACACAAAGCAACGATCACAAAAGCGTAGAAATTATCAAAAATCGTGCTTGAAACATACCTTAATCAAGCTTTACCAATGCCAAATGTTTAAGAAGTCAAACCCCTTTGTTTTCTTTCTTAGTTTCGGTGGATGAACACCATTAAAATGGCCACCATTTTGTCTTTATTTTTATTAAAATCACATTAATACATATTTTACCAAAATAGCCTTAATGAATTAATAAAAGAAACTATATAACACAAGCCCATAACCGCCCATGCATGCTTCAAATGGTGTAATTTCAATTTAAGGACTCCAAAATTAATAACCCATGACAATCTAGCACTTTAACATTTAGCACACAGCTTTTGCATATTATGCGATTAAGTCCTTTTTCACAATTCGACACACAGTCAATAAAATTTTCACACAAAACTTTTACACAAGCTTAATCACACACTGTAAACACAAAAAATAATATTAAAATATTTTTTTGACCACTGATTTGTGGTCCCGAAACCACTGTTCTGACATATAACAAAATGACCAAGTCCTATACATGCCATACCAAAAATAATCAAAATTTACTATACCAAAAGAATAGTTTGATAGTGTGAATCAAACTCCGACGTCCTTTGATCCCTGAGCTACCTTGGCGATACTATAAGGAAATGGAAAAGAGATGGGGTAAGCATAAAGCTTTAGTAAGTTTGCATGCAATAAATAGCAACATAAAGTCTTATGATAACATCCACATATTCATCATGAAATAATACAAGATTCTCAAGTTACATTGACATGGCTTACTCATGATCACTTTTACCAACCACGTAACACATACCGGACTCATTTCTCGTGAGTTTCTTATATATATATATATATACCTGTATCATTCATCACATAATTTTAGCACTTCTTCCAGCTTTAACATAAACTTAGCTCTTTACCCAGTTGAACCCCTTGGAATATCGAAGGATACCTGGAATTCGTCATATACATAGTAAGATGAGAATGCCATATCCCATATATGGTCTCACATGGGATCACATGTCGATGCTGATGCCATATCCTAGATATGGTATTATACGAGATCTCTTATCGATGTCGATGCCATATCCCATATATGGTCTTATACGAGATCGAATATCGATGCCATATCCCAGACATAGTCTTACACGATTTCATACCGAAGCCAAGTCCCAAACGTGGCCTTATACGGATTCGTTATTCGGTGCCGATGCCATATCCTAGATATGGTCTTATACGGGATCTCAATTCAGTGCCGTGGCCATATCCCAGATATGGTCTTCTACGGGACCTTATAAATCTCATGTCTTGATAATAGTATCTTTTCATTTCCTAAGGTTCAATCGGGACTTCAACATCATAAATCTTCATTATATTCTCATCGAAACATCATTGATCAATTTCATAGAAATAATATTCATCTTCACGAAATGTTAAACATTTTAGAGCATAATAATATGATGTTGAATTATTACACACAAACTTACCTCAGTACCAAAAAAAATGTATAATTATTCAATTTAGTTCACCACCGTGTTCTTTCCTCGATTTTGATCCGGACTTCGTGTTTCTTGATCTATAATGACAATTCACTTATTTAATGATCACATTAACTAAAATAACCCCTGAATCAAACTTGGGAAAATTATAATTTTGCCCCTAAATTTTAACATATTTACAAAATGGTCCCTAGGGTCATATAATGAATTATACTCATTTCATTGGTTACCCAAGCCTAGCCGAACATTTATTGAGCTTATAACAGCTCAACCATTCCTTCAAAACTGATTTTTACTACACATTTTATCACTTTTACAACTAGGTCCTTTTTATGAATTTTCATGAAAATCACTTAGAAAAAGATGTTTATCATACATCAAACTTTCATATTCCTTCATTACACATCAAAATACATACATGTCATACATGGGTAAATTTTTTAACATGAACCCTAGCTCAAAATAATGGTAAAAATAGCAAAATCGAGCTATGAGGATCTCAAAAATACGAAGAATATTAAAAACGATGCTATGAGGTACTTACAATCAAGATTGAAAGTGAAGCAAAACCCTAGCTATGGCCTCTTGAAATTTTTGACTATGGAAGATGAAGATGGAGACTTCTTTTCCTTTTTATTAACTTATTAACTTAATGACCAAAATGCCATTTAGGCCCCTTTCTTAAGATTTTTCATTCCCATGTCCATTTTTGTCCATCATAAGATATGATGATCTAATTGCTATATAAATACCTCTAATAAATTTTCTAATTCTATCTCATACTTGAAACTTCTAGAATCTCATATTTTTCAATCTTTGCAATTTAGTCCTAATGGATAAATTGACCACTAATTTATAAAATTTCTTCATGAAATTTTCACACAATCATGCAAGCATGTCATAGACCTCATAAAAGCCATAAAACATATATTTCTACTTCAGATTTGTGGTCTCGCAACCACCATTCTTACTAGGCCCTAAATCAAGCTATTACAGAATTTTATGAATTTGTGATTTTATGAAATAAGGACAAATTGTAAAAGATGTGAAATATCAGGGGCAATTGTGTAAAATGCCTTAATGTGAATTTTGGACTAAATTTAATAGAGAGGTGATTAAATAAGTTAATATTGATTACATATAGATCAAGAAAAGTGAAACTAAGATCTAGATCGAGGGAAAAATAAAGTTCTCGACTAATCGACCAGTTTAGCCATTTTTACATCCAAGGTAAGTTCGTATGTAATAAGCATTGATATATTTATGTTTTAAAAGCTTTGATATTGTATGAACTGTGAATACAAGACTATGAACATGTTCGACAATGATTTGATGACGATTCGGCATTGGAAATTCAAGTTGAACCTTAGGAATAGATAGGATACTAGTGACATGTCATTAGGGGATTATTGTGATTATGTGATCCGGGTGTTGGTCATGTACGTCCTACCAGAGGCTAAGTATATCGGCATGTATTGCGGTTACTTAACAGCTTATGTGAGCAGCACCGTGTAGCTACATCTTGATGCACAGCTTGTGTGAGCAGGCCCATTGATAGCTTTAGTGTGAACAATATATGTGATATGAGATAGAGTTAGCTTTGACTATATATGTGGCACTTCAGGTGCGAATTTCCCATGTTTTCGATTGTATTATGAATGGTTCAATGGGTAAATGAAAGAACTGGTTGAAGTATGAGATTGATACATGATAGTACAGGTATGTACATGAACCGTATAAGCTTTGAATTGAAAAAAGTGAGAAGTTTGCATATAATCTTACGATTTAAAGATGTGAAAGGTTTGTTGGTTAATATGAGCTACATATTAATATATTTGAATGGTTGAATTGTGTATTTATGAATTCATTGAGTTTATTTCATACGAGATTACTAAGCTATAAAGCTTACTTTGTTTATTTTTCCATGTTTTATAGTGGATTCAAAGCTAGCTCGAATTCGGGGATCATCGGAGACTATGTCACACTATCCTACTATCACTTGGTACTTTTGAATTTTAGTATTTTGGTATATGGCATGTATAGGGACTTTCGTCATTTTGGTTCATGAATTGATGATGAATGTAGCCATTTGAGTTGGCTTGTGAAAGTTCTAAGTTTTGTTTTGTATATTGCCATATAAGTTGGCTTGTTTTAGTATGATTGAAACATGTATATATTTGTGTATATGGCTCGTGTGATGTTTTGAATGTTGGATATGTGATGCTTGTGGATAATTAGTATTATGGATAGCAAATGGTTGAGTTATGAATATTGGTATGCTAGTGAATCTAAGCATTAATGCACTTTTGAGTTTGGTATGAATTTGTATATCATATTGTGGTATTTATGTATTGTATTGGTTGATGTTGGAAATGGTATGAAATATGCTTGAGTGAGGTTGATTTAAGTTCTCATATATGCTATGTTTTGGTGCCATTGAGTTTGGTGTAGGTGTGCATAAGATTGGGTTGCAAATTGGCTTGGTAAATAGCCTATTTTTGTCCACATGGGCAGAGACATGGGCGTGTCTCTCAACTATGTGGGACATATGTATTTGTCAAAATCTGTGATCAATACCAAAGAATCAAAAATATATCAAGGAGGAATGAGATGCCCTTAACAAACATTCTAGATGTTGAACTATTCAACGTATGAGCCATTGATTTCCTAGGCTCGTTTCCTTTTTCCTATGGGAATATGTATATTTTGGTAGCTGCTGACTATGTATCCAAGTGGTTGAAGTCGAGGCCTACCCAACAAATGATGCTAAGGTAGTAATGCGATTCCTACATAAGCATGTATTTACATGATTTGGGACTCCTAGAACTATAATTAGCGATGAAGGATCTCACTTTGTAAATAAGTGGCTTAAGTGGTTGCTAGACAAGTACGATGTGAAGCATAAGATTGCTACTAATCATCCACAGCCAAATGGGCAAGTTGAAAGGGTAAATCGTGAAATCAAAGGTATTCTTCAAAGAGTAGTGCGCCCTAATAGAACAGATTGGTCTTAAAGGCTCGATGATGCTCTATGGTCCTATTGAACTACTTTTAAGACACCATTAGGAATGACTCCCTATCGGTTAATTTTTCTAAAGGAATGTCATTTGCCGCTCAAATTGGAGAATAAAGCTCACTGGGCTTTGAAGTAATTGAATTTTGATCTTAAGCAAGTTGGTGACAGAAGGATGTTACAACTTGATGAGTTGGAAGAGTAGAGATAATTTTCATATGAGAATGCCAAGATGTGTAAAGAAAAATATAAGAGGTGGCATGATATTAGTATACAACCTCGTGAATTCAGTGAAGGATAGAAAGTGTTGTTCAATTCAAGGCTAAGGTTATCTCTGGGAAAGCTAAAATCTCGATGGAAAGGACCTTATACCATCCACAAAGTTTATGCATATGGAGACGTAGAATTGTATGAAAACCATGGAGGTGCATTTAAAATTAATGGACAATGTCTCAAGTAGTATAGGGATGGTGAAGTTGAGTGAGTTAAAACCTCATTCAAATTATTAGACCCTTAATTTTTCATGAACCTAATTTTTAATAAAAAAGTTAGGAATTATTTTCTTAAATTAGTACATTTAATTAAATCAATCTAAGGAGATTGAAACTTAAGTGAGACCATTGTGACCTCTCCAACTTTTCCTAAGGATTAATTTAATGTAATCTTTGAGACGAAAATTTCTAATTAATTTTAAAAATTTTAGTTTTAGTTTTAGTTTTAGTTTTAGTTTTATTTCTATTTTTCATTTTATCTTCTTTTATAATTTTAATTTAATTTGTTTATGTCTAATAAAGGGGGTCAAATTGGCATAAGTACTAATCAGTTTATTTATTTTTAAACAGTTTAGTTTGTAAATAAAGTTTGGGCTTAAAGCCTAAACAACAAAGAAGAGAAATTTACCCATTGTTATCATCCATAAGGGTTCCCTAAAACCTTAATTTTGCCATCATTTTCCAACTATACTTGCTACCCAAGTCACTAAAATAGCAAAAATTTTGCTACAAATTTACCCTAATTCACCATTATATAAACCCCTCTCTACCACTATATTTTTACAACCCCTCAAACAATTAGCTTAAACCCTAGCCACTCATTCTTTTTCCTTTTAGCTGTCAGCTTAAATCCGATAAATCTCCCCAAATTCCTCCCATTGTCACAAAACCTTAGCTTATTGCCACCGCGAGTTTTGCCAGAGTAACCATATCGCCGTCACATTCCTATCGCTGCTGTACACTTATCACCACTGCACACCTATCGCCACCGCAAACCTATCACTGTCGCAAGCTGGTCAACGCCGCATATCCCTTACTTCATCCATTACTGAAATTCTACCTATTTTTCGAGAAAAGTTACCATGCCTAGCAAAAGAACTAGATCTTCCAAGACCTCTGCCAAAAATCCCACTGTGATTCAAGACAAAGAGGTCAAAGAAAGGTTTGATTCCATCTTCAAGAATCAACCTATGATACCGGAAAAATGTTTCAACTTGGAAAGAAATGATAAGATGGTTGTGCCTTTGCTGATTCGAAAGATGATTGATGCTTTCGATTGGAATTATTTTTGTGATGCACGATCATTACCCAATGAGGAGTTAGTTTGAAAGTTCTATGCTAATTTGACTAAGCCAAATGCTATTGAAGTCCTTCTTCGCAAGAAAAAGGTACCCTAACTTCTAAATCCATTAATGATTTGTTTAATCTACCTGATGTTGAAGAAGGTGAGTACTTTTCCATGATGACAAATATAAATTGGGATTTTCTTCAACAAATGTTTAATTTTGTGACAAATTTGGGATCCCAATGGATTATAAGAAAGTATGGTAGCCATTCTTGCCAAAGAGAATATCTAAAATCGTTGGCTAAGGTATGGTTCTACTTTGTTCGATATACTTTCATGCCTATCTCACATAGTTCCACCATCTAAATTGTGCTTAATTACATGATTTTTGTACATATTTTATATTATTTCATGTTAAATTATTAATATGTGATTTTTTTTCACTGTGTAGAAGGACCATTGAAGATGTGATTAATGTGAATGAAACATTGACATGAGCAAATCAATTCATGTGGACGACAACACCATGCAAATTGGGTCATGGGGTTGATAAATTTTCCTAGTAAAAAAGGTGCTAAAAGATGGACATGTCTACTAAATTATTGGACTAAGAAACCGTCCAACAAGGGGGAACTAAAGCCCAGTTTCGGCACAAGTAGATAGGATGCTGAACTGAATAGAGTTTACTCTTTCCTTTTGTTATTTATTTTGACTATGTTTGCTCTGATTTTATTATTTTTGACATCAACAATGATATTTTAAATCTTATTTTCTAGGATGATTATGTTAATTCAATAAGATCAATTTTATTCATGTTTAACATTTTTAGGCCACAGTCAATCATTTTTTCAATTAATATCATGATGCATTTCATTCATACGTGATTGGGTGCACTCAGATTTGTTTATCGATCCTAACCAGACGATGGCTAGTAGACACATAATTGAAAAGTTCAATGCAAAATTTAGATCCTTAAACCCGACTAAGTTGAGGTTCATAATATCTGTGGTTAGCTCTATTATCTTGCATAGTTTTTAGGTTTATGTAAATAAACTGTTGCAAACGCAAATGCCCTTGTGACCTTACATAAATGCTAAGAAACCCTTAGTTAATATGATCAGTAAAATGCATATTTATCTAAGTAGAAGACTCTGAGAGGACTTAATTTGGTTTCTAAACTCATGAAAGATCAAGTTGTCATGGAAGTATTTCCGAACATTGTTAAGCATGATAAAGTAATTGAATTGATTAATATATTTATCGTAGCCCATTTAATGTTGATATTTTTTTTTTTTTGCTAAAGCCATTCATTTTTATATTTAGGTAAATTGCATCTAGATTAGAATTGCATAGGGATTAATCTTTGCATCTAGTTAATTTTACTTAGTTTAATCATCACCATCCAAATTATTGAATTTTTACATCAAATTGTGAAGTTATAATTTTACAAATATTTGGTTAAGCTTATACAGTCCCTGTGCAGACGATAACACATTTTACTCACTTATTACTTGAATGACTATGTACACTTGCACAAACCGTGTTACACCTAGCCTAATCTATCTATAAAAATCGATGAAGGCGACCTTACAAATGGTGAAGAAAAAGTGAGAGAGATCCTGAGGCGTGAATAAAGGTTTAGCTACGCTTAGGACAGGAAGTCGAAGGTAGTCATTCTTAGTTGTCATAGAATGCTATGCTGCTGAAATTTGGATTGGGCAAGCGGAGGCTACTTTTTGAAGTTCTTCCATTATTTCCATTAGTTTTCCTTCAAAAGATTGAATTGAAGTAGTTGAACACAATGTCAGATAATATTTTGGTTTGCAATTTTATTTCCCAGCCCATGAGCTAAATCTCTTAGGGTTGGGATTACTTTCGATGAAACTTGAACTATTTTTTTGTGGTTTTCATATATATCTAATTTACTTTATTGTTTCATTTGATTGTTCTTATTTCTTAAGTTGCAACGATCTTTAGACATAAAAGGTTGTTCGCATACTATAAACTAAGTCTAACTCTAGCAGGTTTGGATTGGTTGGATTAAAATTAAATGAAATGAGCAAGTATTTGATAGACACTTGTATTCGACTCTAGACATAGAGTCACGATCATATAAAAGGAACCATGTAAGATATCTAAAAAGCCTATAGACACGGGCAAGGTTAATTGAGGTTTTGTCCTCACGAGAGGCAGGCCATTTAGAACTCTTCTGTGTAGTAAGGTAGATATGATTTTGCCAGGGCATTATTGACAGTAAGGGTTGATTATGGGTAATCTCGACCTTCCAAATCAAAATCACTCTATCCTTTCTCTTTGTCATAGTATTTTTTTCAAAACATATTTAGTTGTCTATTCCTTTTTTTACAATATATTTAGATAATCACTAAGTTATTACCATTACATTTCTGCTTTCATATTTTCCATAGCATTTCAGTTATTCATTACTACCAAGTATTGCTTACATCAATACTCCATTAATTGCCACTGTATATTTATCATTGACTTTTGCCATAGCATTAATTGCATTTTATTATAATAACTTGACCACTTTTGTGCCTCAATTGAATCCTCGTGGGAACAATACTCACTCATCACTTTATTACTTGAATCGGCTTGTATACTTGCACAAAATCACATATCATTTCACATGCAATAGAAGATCATTTTTCAAGATGTACATCGGTGTGATAAGAAGAATACGGATAGTTTAAACTTTCCCTCACTTATTACTGCTCTATGCCGAACCTCCTGAGTCCCTCTCAATACGGAGGAGGATATCACCCCTGACAAGGGTAACCTGACTAGAACCATCTTTGCCAAGATCCAAGACAATAATGTTGCCAAGGCAACTCAATAGAGTCATGCCATCACTTCCTCTACTGCGCATACTTTTGCAATAGCACCTCTAGTTTCTCGTAGCTCCCTTAAACAACAAATATTGCACTCCTTAAAGAAGTTAGAGCAAAGGATGTCACTTTTTGAAATCAAACAGTTTATCTGGCTAAGGAGATGGCACAGGCCAAGTAATAGCAAGCTGAATGCTGGGCTTATATAAAAAGTAGAGATTTTGCTCTAAGGAAATTCTTGCAAATGAATTTTACGAAGCCAATGTAGAATTTCTTATCTTTCCAGCTACCTTGCTCATATTTGCTAATGCTTCCAAAGATCCCACTCAAGCTACTACTGAAGCACCTATTCAACCTACTTTCGTGGCACCTACTCAAACTGCTGCTGAAAATCCTGAAAAGTTGGCATCCCTAACTGCTGAGAAGGAAGAAGAAGGAGAAAAGAATTATACTGTCACCAATGGTAAGGAACATGTTCCACCATCACCACTAACTCCTATGATCACACAGGATCGTGACATTAGTCGTTTGATCGATGAACTCACAAAAACTAACAAGGAAGGGGAAGAAATGACCCCCCAAAAGAGAAAGTCGTAGTACAAGGTCAGTGCCCAAGAATCCACTCATCGAGTAGAATGAAGTATCTACATGCTAGTCCAAGCCAGCTAAGTTTATTTTCTCTTTCATGCATCTTGCATTTCATTTCTTTTGTTATGGCATTTGTTGTAAAAAGTTCTCTTTTGGTTGTTCTCTTATATATTTTGTCATGCATTGAGGACAATGCATCCTTTATGTTTGGGGGTGTTTTGTGCATTTAGGTTGCATTTTATATTCAATATGTATGATCATTTTAGTTTAGTTGAATCATCTTTAGCACGATAATGTAACTATTATGTATTATTTGCCTATGAGGGTACAATCTGTGCTTATGATGTTCAATGATGAGCTTAGATTCTTCAATACACCTAGAACATGTGACAGTGGATTAGGTGAATTTACCTTAGGATAGATTGCTTGAAATTTAATTTCTAAAAATGAGATATTCTATACTCAGATTTTTTTCGGGTTACAGTGAGTATTTTCTAATGAACTTGGGGACTTTTGAAACCACATTCAATCATTTTTCCTTAGCATTAATAAACAAAGGATGGTAGGCACTCCAATGCTTAGAATTTCCAAGTAAGTTAGCACCACTTTGTTTACTCCATCTTGTTATTGACTAGAAAGGTGAGTTTAACTAAGAGTGTATCATAGAAAGTAAATAAATTAGGGGCACTCCACTGTAGTAACATGCTGAGTAGCTAAGGAGGTAGTTATTTGCTCCATCCATCTTCTAAGTCAAAAGCCTTAGCTTCAAGAGTTGTTTCTGTTTAAATTGTGACATGATTGAGTACCAGGTAATTCAAGTCAAAGAATTTTGTGACATGCTCAATCCCCTAATATACTAATTATATTTGATTGAAAAGAAATAAACAAAACAAACGAATGTAAATGGTTTATACAAGTATGCTTAGAGAAAGAGTGACTTGAGTTTAGGAAACAAATGAACTGCGTAAGCTAGGAGATATTTGCTATGGCCAGAACAACATGAAACTTAGAAAATCTTATTTCTAGGGAGCAATTGTTTGCACTACCTTTTTAAAATCAAACCTTTGAAACTTGAACATGTTTTTAACGAGATAAAATGGTTAAAAATTGATGTATATATTGGTCTTTGAATAGATTGACAGTACAAGATGGGTACATCCATTGGCAATACTACTGTATACATGCTATGCATATTTTTCTTAAGGATAAGCAATAACTCATAGACCAACACTGTAACAGTCCAAGTAGCGGATTGATCTATAACACACCCAGAAGGAAAGATCGAGGATTTTCTGGTATGTGTAGATAAGTTTATTTTTCCTGTTGAATTTCTTGTTTTAGATTTTAAAGCAGATAAGGAAGTGTCGATCATCCTGGGGAGACCTTTTCTAGCAACAGGGCGAACATTAATTGATGTGCAGAAAGGTGACCTCACTATGTGAGTTCAACATGACCAGGTGACTTTTAATGTTCTTAAAGCCATGAAATTCCCTGATCCAGTGGAAGAATGCTCAATAATGGAGGAGCTAGAATCCTCAATCTCTACAGAATGGGAGTGCAATTCTATAGAAGACCCATTGGAAAAAACCTTAGGGTCTGAGCCATTAGAAGATGAACAAGGTGAGAAAAATATGGCTTTTAGGCAAGCCAATCCAAAGGGCTATGTTCAACCAAAATGTTTTGAATCATTGGAGTTGGAAACTCAGGAGTACACACAACCAAAGCTGTCAATCGAGGAACTACCCAAACTTGAATTAAAGTTACTTCTTTCTCATTTCATATACGTTTATCTAGGTAACTCCTCTACTTTTCCTATGATTATTTTAGCAGAACTAACAAAATGCCAAAAGGAGCAGCTAATTGAAGTTTTGAAGAAATTCAAAAGGGCAATCAGTTGGACTTTAGCTGATATCCGAGGAATAAGCCCTTCCTTTTGTATGCACAAGATTATATTATAGGAGTGGGAGAAACCTAGTATTGATGGGAAAATGAGACTCAATCCTATTATGAAAGAGGTAGTTGGGAAAGAAGTTGTCAAATGGTTAGATGCGAGAATTCTTTACCTTGTCTTACATAGTTCATGGGTAAGTTCGGTGCAGTGTATGCCAAAGAATTGTGGAATCACGACTTAGAGAATGAGCGTAACGAATTTGTAACACACTTCACTCGTATTCAACATTGAAATAGGGTTTCAAGCATTATCGAACTTATAACACACTTAAGCATACATTTACTCATACATTTCCAAATTTCATTCAAACATAAATCAACACATTCATATCGTCCCTAACACGAGCCTACGAGGCCCTAAATATGCATTAGAAGTGGTTCAGGACTAAACCGTTAACTTCAGAAACTTTTTGAGCACTTATAATTTTTTTCTCAAAACAAGGGACACACGCCCGTGTCTTAGGCCGTGTGGACATTCGAAATGTGAGCACATGGTCGTGTCCCAGCCCGTGCTTGACCCCATGTAACTCTCTAACTTGGGTCACACAGCCAACACACACACCCGTGTGGCTAGCCATGTGCCCTAAGAATGGCCATACATGCCCGTATTCTAGGTGTAACACCCTAAACTCGGCCCAGAAGTTAGGCCTGAATCTGGCATGTCACAATGAAGAAAACGTATAAAGGATTTGAAATTCGTACTAAGATAAGTTTTGTTAAAATCAAGAAAAACAAGTTTGATTTAAGACATTTGATAAAAATACTACTAACCTCAAAGATTGATTGATAAATCATTAGATTTGAACTAATAATCTTATAAAACGTGACTTTTGAAAATGACATTGAAAATTCAAGAAGATTTCCATATTAAAATATTTGTAAAAATTTTATTATGAATTCCATTTATTAATCGATTTTGGAAAACCTTTATTTTAACTTTTAGAAAAATTCTCGTTTAAAATAATTTAAGCAAAATAATAAGTAAACTAACCATAAAGCAAATGATAAAATAGTTCGATGCCTTATTACAACTTAAAAAATAATAAAATGATGGAATAGAAATTTAAAATTTAATAACACTATTTCTGAAGTATGGCCTCTACCGAGTCATCCATGGCCCAAGTCCACCTCACGGAGCATTACCTACAGGGTTAAGAAAGAAGGGGGGTGACTTACTTAGAACTCAGTGTGTAACCCACTCACCATTGTTCACTGGGCCAAAATCCATAAAGCAAATATTTGGGCCTAAGCCCATTTACAAATGTAACAATATAACAAATATAAAATGCATGTGATATGCAATTCCCAACCAGGCATAAATTTCCATCCGCTACACACCACCCGTACCAACCAACACACCTGTGGGGATCAAGTCAACCCACCCCACCAACACACCAATAGCAGGCATTAAGCCAATTATAATATTTGTGGCAGAGCCACCGAACTAGATTTTGGCAACAGGCCATTTAAAATATTTGTGGCAAATCCACCGAACTAGATTTTGGCAACAGGCCATTTAAAATATTTGTGGCAGAGCCACTGAACTAGATTTTGGCAACAGGCCATTTAAAATATTTGTGGCAGAGCCACCGAACTAGATTTTGGCAACAGGCCTTTCTTCTCTTCGTCAATTATCCCAACCCATGCAGTCATGTATATATAGATAATGCATAACAATATATTCATAAGGTAAATTTCAACAAAAAGCCCATATTACAAGTTATCAATTTGGCCCATTAGTCAAAATAGAAATTTTGGCCCATTTAACGATCTAGCAAATTTGGCCCATTAAACATTTTTTGGCCCTCATAACAAAATATATCAAATTGGCCCATAAAGTAATATGTCAATTCAGTTCATTAAGCAATTTCATATTTCGACCCATTAGGGGCAATTCCGTAATTCGACCCATAAGGGCATTTTCGTAATTTTACTCGTCGAAGGTAATTCGATAATCTCGCAACCCAGGGGTATTTCGGTACCCTCCAAGGGTATTATGGTAATTTCACAACCTAGGCTTAACTACTAATTTGGAGCATAAAATCAAAACTATCCATCTGCATCATACTGACTAAATTGACCATAACTTGAGTTAGAAAACTCGAAATCTAAATACGTAAATTTTCCTTGAAAGTAGACACATATATCTTTCTCCTATAGTTTTTCCAGAATTTTTAGCTTAACCATTTAGTACAGTTTATTCCTTAAAGTTTTCCTTGTTTCACTATCCAATGATTCTAACCTCTCTTTCCTTAATCACAAATATCTTACTGTACACTTTTCATCTACTGCTCCCACTTATTTCTATCGAAAATAGGTTCAGTAAGGAATCCATGCATATAAATTATGTCCCACAATTCACTTTGTACAATTTTATATGATTTTTCCAAAACAAAACAGAATACCCCGAAGTCATTCAGAACCAGTCTCACTAAAATTAACACATCTCAGAATATAGTATTCTCTTTCCTTCTCCATTTCTTCCATATTAAAGAAGACATAGTAAGCTTTAATCTGATATCTTACTCACTTTATAATTCCTTTTATCCAATTTTTTTTATTTTTCAAATACACATCACTATTTCTGATCGAAACTGTTTTATTACAAAACACGATTACCACTACGAATATACGCACTCCCGAGTGATCACGGATGCCGGTTATCGGTTTTATTTGATATTTCTACCGAATCACAGAATATTTCATGTAAACTTTCAAAGAGATGTGAGACTTACTCACCATTTCAAACATATATTCAGAAGGGTACGAGATTACACACCTTGATTACGAGTTGTGCTTTCTATCGATTTCAACACCATAACAGTGATCTCCCTCGATGCACAAAGAATCGATCCTTATCGATATTGGATCCAATTACCACCATTTGACTTCGGCTAGAACAATACATGGTCTCCCACTTAAAGCACTACGAAAAGAGAGAGTGATTAAAACATGAAGAAGTGGAGGATAACACCATTTTCGGTTTCAATCACGATTTACAACCGAATAGTGATAATTACTTATTCGGCTAAAGAGGAAAGAATATGATCATAGAAAATAATTCACTTACTGATTGTACATAAATGACTGCTCAAATTGAAAAGAGAGTTCAATAGAAGTGTGGAAGATTCGGCTATCCAAAAAGGGAGATAGACAAGAGATGAAAATCTTGATCAAACAAAAGAGCAAGAAAGTGCACAAATGTGCTAGGGGAATTCGGCCAAAGTAAAAAGAAAGAAGAAACATATGGTCACCAAGGCTTGTAATTTCGGCACAAAGAAAAGGAAAAAGAAAAGAATTTGAGAGGAAAACAATGCACTATTTCTCTACTATGTTTTGGCAAGGTGGGTTGCAAAATTGAGAGAAATGGCACAAAGTTGCCAAAAGGATTTCTGGCCAAAACAAAGCTAGGATTTTACCAAAAGCCAAAATAAAATTTCAACCACCTAACTACTCCAAAACCGTCCACATGCATCCCCCCTTAGGATTAGAGTTTGGCCTCCTAAGCTTTCCAAAACATCATCTATGGAATTAGCCTCATGTCCCCCTTTCTTTCCTATTTCTCTTGATTCCTTTCCCCAAATTCAACCTTGCCTTATTCTTTTAGCCACCTTACCAAAATAATGAAATCCACCATTGCCATATTTATTCCTTGATCGACATATAAGGAAGGGAAGCAAAAGTAAAAGTCAAATTGCATACAAAGTGATTCGAACTCCTTCCTTCAAGGTAATACATGTGGTGCCATAGCCTCTTTACTAACTGCTCACTTATGCTAGCTATTTAATCAATTATTTCCATATGCTTTAAGGTCACTTACTCCATCTCCTTAAAATGCTAAAATACCAAATTTTTCCTAAGGCCCAATTAAACCCGAGACTTCATAGAAACCTCGTAACCTTCCAAATTCACTTAACTAACAAGTCTAATTTGCAATAATGCCATTCTCTTGTTCTCATAATTTTAAACATTCTTATGTCCAAGGCCCATTGGGCCCAATCCTACTAAGCCCAATTCGGGATTTTACAATTCTACCCTCCTTATAGAAATTTCATCCTCGAAATTTCCAATCAACTACTAAACGCATAGCTCAAATCACATCACTAAGCTTTCACTGCGCACTCTTATCTTAAAAAAAACCACAATGTACTTTTAACAAAATCTTGAATCCTCTTTCACACAACTAAAAATCTAACCACAAAAGCAAACAGTTGTCTACCATTTATACTTGGAATTTTCTACATTCAATCTTCACGTCCAACCAACATACCTGACTTGATGGTGATGTAACAATCCTGAGCCTTATACTCTTTAGACTCGCATCTCAAGTAAGCTCCTAATCTCCCCCAGCATCCTCCTGGATGACGCCTTTTGCAATAATCGCAAGACGAAAAGTTTGGACGCGCCTTGACACGCTTCACAGAACGAGACTGTGACCCTAAAGAACCACGATCTATTTTCTTCTTACAGTCCACAAATCCAAATCGAAGTGCCTCACCGATTCCTTTAACCTCCTCTAATACTTTCTTAACTATCTGAGTCAGCTCATCAACCTTAAATCGAACACGAGATCCCGTCTCAGCCACTGGCGATGCTAACGTCTCCCTTTTGGGCACATACCTTGGAGCCAAAGATCTAGCCCTAGCACCTCGGCCTCTACCACGCCAACGTCTACCGCGTCCGCGTCTTCTAGCTCCCATGTTCACTAAGTCGATATAATCAAATTACGAGTTTTATGAATCATTATACTATTCAATGTTTATTAACCAATGTTTTATGAAGTGTGAGTAGGAAAGTTATTTTTGAGAGTCAAATCCGTATCCTAGAGTCTCAATCTCTATAGTTTCAACTCCTAAAGCTAATAGTTCTAGAGTATTCTACTTTGTAGAATTTTCAAACACAATAATCATAAAATTAAAATAATTACTTACTTGACTTGGTGCCGATACTCGTGGTGCCATACTTCCTTTCAAACATGTATTTATAAATCAATTTTCAAACAGATTTGGAAAACATTTTTAACACAAACCACTACCGAAGTTTTGAAACTGGCTCGATACCATAATATGTAACACCTAAACCCAATCCGGAAGTTAGGCTGAATCAAGTGTCACAATGAAAAAACGATAAAGGATTTGAAATTGTACTAAAATAAGTTTTGTTAAAATCAAGAAAAACAAGTTTGATTTGAGACATTTGATAAAATACTACTAACCTCAAGATTGATTGATAAATCGTTAGATTTGAACTAATAATCTTATAAAACGTGACTTTTCAAAATGACATTAAAAATTCAAGAAGATTTCCATATTAAAAATATTTGTAAAAATTTTATTATGAATTCCATTTGTTAATCGATTTTGGAAAACTTTTATTTTAGCTTTTAGAAAAATTCTCGTTTAAAACAATTTAAGCAAATAATAGTAAACTAACCGTAAAGCAAATAATAAAATAGTTCAGAGGCCTTATTACAACTTAAACCAAAATAATAAAATAACGGGAATAGAAATTTAAAATTTAGTAACACTATTTCTAGAGTATGGCCTCCACCGAGTCATCCATGGCCCAAGTCCACCTCACGGAGTATTACCTACAGGGTTAAGAAAGAAGGGGGTGAGTTACTTAGAACTCAGTGTGTAACCCACTCACCGTTGTTCACTGGGCCAAAATCCATAAAGCAAATATTTGGGCCTAAGCCCAATTACTAATGTAACAATATAACAAATATAAAATGCATGTGATATGCAATTCCCAACCAGGCCTAAATTTCCATCCGCTACACACCACCCGTACCAACCAACACACCTGTGGTGATCAAGTCAAGCCACCCCACCAACACACCAATAGCAGGCATTAAACCATTTATAATATTTGTGGCAGAGCCACCGAACTAGATTTTGGCAGAGCCATTTAAAATATTTGTGGCGAGCCAACCAACTAGATTTTGGCAACAGCCTTTCTTCTCTTCGTCAATTATCCCAACCCATGCAGACATGTATATATAGATAATGCATAACAATATATTCATAAGGTAAATTTCAACAAAAAGCCCATATTACAAGTTATCAATTTGGCCCATTAGTCAAAATAGAAATTTTGGCCCATTTAACGATCTAGCAAATTTGGCCCATTAAACATTTTTTGGCCCTCATAACAAAATATATTAGATTGGCCCATAAAGTAATATGTCAATTCAGTTCATTAAGCAATTTCGTATTTTGACCCATTAGGGGCAATTCCGTAATTCGGCCCATAAGGGCGTTTTCATAATTCGGCCCATAAGGGCATTTTTGTAATTTTACTCGTCGAGGGTAATTCGGTAATCTCACAACCCAGGGGTATTTCGGTAATTTACCCTCTAAGGGTATTATGGTAATTTCACAACCTAGGCTTAACTACTAATTTGGAGCATAAAATCGAAACTATCCATCTGCATCATACTGACTAAATTGACCATAACTCGAGTTAGGAAACTCGAAATCTAAATCCGTAAATTTTCCTTGAAGTAGACACATATATCTTTCTCCTACAGTTTTTCCAGAATTTTTATCTTAACCATTTAGTACAATTTATTCCTTAAAATTTTCCTTGTTTCACTATCCAATGATTCTGACCTCTCTTTCCTTAATCACAAATATCTTACTGTACGCTTTTCATCTACTGCTCTCACTTGTTTCCATTGAAAATAGGTTCAATAAGGAATCTATACATATAAATTATGTCTCATAATTCACTTTTTACAATTTTATATGATTTTTCCAAAATAGAATAGAATACCCCGAAGTCATTCAGAACCAGTCTCACTAAAATTAACATATCTCAGAATATAGTATTCTCTTTCCTTCTCCGTTCTTCCATATTAAAGAAGACACAGTAAGCTTTAATCTGATATCTTATTCACTTTGTAATTCCTTTTATCTAATTTTTTTGTGATTTTTCAAATACACGTTACTGTTTCTGACTGAAACTATTTTATTACAAAATACGATCACCACTACGAATATACGCACTCCCGAGTGATCACGGATGCCGATTATCGGTTTTATTCGGTATTTCTACCGAATCACAGAATATTTCATGTAAACTTTCAAAGAGATGTGAGACTTACTCACCATTTCAAACATATATTCGGAAGGGTACGGGATTACACACCTTGATTACGAGTTATGCTTTCTACCGATTTCAACACCACAACGGTGATCTCCCTCGATGCACAAAGAATCGATCCTTATCAATATTGGATCCAATTACCACCGTTTGACTTCGGCTAGAACAATACACGGTCTCCCACTTAAAGCACTACGAAAAGAGAGAGTGATTAAAACATGAAGAAGTGGAGGATAACACCATTTTCGATTTCGATCACGATTTACAACTGAATAGTGATAATTACTTATTCGGCTAAAGAGGAAAGAATATGATCATAGAAAAGAATTCACTTACTGATTGTACATAAATGACCACTCGAATGGAAAAGAGAGTTCAATAGAAGGGTGGAAGATTCAGCTATCCAAAAAGGGAGATAGACAAGAGATGAAAATCTTGATCAAACAAAAGAGCAAGAAAGTGCACAAATGTGCTAGGAGAATTCGGCCAAAGTAAAAAGAAAGAAGAAACATATGGTCACCAAGGCTTGTAATTTCGACACAAAGCAAAGGAAAGAGAAAAGAATTTGAGAGGAAAATAATGCACTATTGCGCTACTATGTTTCGGCAAGGTGGGTTGCAAAATTGAGAGAAATGGCACAAAGTTGCCAAAAGGATTTCTGGCCAAAACAAAGCTAGGATTTTACCAAAAGCCAAAATAAAATTTCAGCCACCTAACTACTCCAAAACCGTCCACATGCTTCCCCCCTTAGGATTAGAGTTTGGCCTCCTAAGCTTTCCAAAACATCATCCATGGAATTAGCCTCATGTCCCCCTTTCTTTCCTATTTCTCTTGATTCCTTTCCCCAACTTCAACCTTGCCTTATTCTTTTAGCCACCTTGCCAAAATAATGTAGTCCACCATTGCCATATTTATTCCTTGACCAACACATAAGGAAGGGAAGCAAAAGTAAAAGTCAAATTGCATACAAAGTGATTCGAACCCCTTCCTTCAAGGTAATACATGTGGTGCCATAGCCTCTTTACTAATTGCTCACTTATGCTAGCTATTTAATCAATTATTTCCATATGCATTAAGGTCACTTACTCCATCTCCTTAAAATGCTAAAATACCAAATTTTTCCTAAGGCCCAATTAAACCGAGACTTCATAGAAACCTCGTAACCTTCCAAATTCACTTAACTAACAAGTCCAATTTGCAATAATGCCATTCTCTTGTTCTCAGAATTTTAAACATTCTTATGTCCAAGTCCCATTGGGCCCAATCCTACTAAGCCCAATTCGGGATGTTACACTAGGCCGTGTTCTAGGCCATGCCAAACCTGTAGGGTATACTGACTTATGCCACACGGCCAAGTCACACGCCTGTGTGTGAGGCCATGTAGAGTATACTGACTTGATTTCAAAATCAACACCAGGGGACACACAGTCGTGTACATGACTGTGTATCACACAGTTGAGACACACGCCCGTGTCTCTACCCGTATCGACAAAAATAGGCTATTTACCAAGCTATTGTGCCACCCAAACTTGTACACACCTACATCAATCCAATTGGCACCAAAACATAGCATAATTTGACAACTAACCCAACCAAATCAAACCTAATTCATGCAAAATCAGTATCACGTTTCTTCATACACACAAGCCACAAAATATACCATACCCTTTATTCCAAAACCACATATACAATTCATCTAATTATACATTCCAATTCATGCATCATTGTGCTCAATCTCACAAACTTATATGTTCTCTAATTTTTAACCATTTAGCATATAATATAGCTACATCCATAAGCTTCATATTATAATCCATACACAAATCCATCCATGAACTTACAATACAAGCCATATATGCACATATATTTACATAATCAAACCAACCAAATTAAACCAACTTTCATGGCCATATATATATAAACCAAAACATAACAAATCACAACCAACTTAATTGGAAAAATTCAATACCAAAACATAACCAATATGACCAAAGTCCTTATACATGCCATATACTCAAAACATAAACTCAAAAGTACCAAATTGAAAGTTGGATAGTGTGACGATATCTCCGATGATCCCCGAATCTGAGCTAGCTTTGAAATCACTATAAAACACAGAGAAATACACAAAGTATCTTTATAGCTTAGTAAGTTCATATAGCATTTATATCAACTCATTATATATACTCAAATTAAGCCAAAAACATAACATAACACATCTCATAATGAATCATCAACCTACCACCTTTGCATCCACTATATTAGATGTAATTTTCATAATTTTCATCATTTTAGTGTATTAGTCGATTCCTGTACATACCTGTACCTTCTCGTATTTAACTCATACTCATTCACATCTTTGACACATCCATTAAATTATTCGTAATATTTTTAGATACTCAGAAAACTCGCACACTTAGTGTCAAATAAATATCTGAAATTGTATCAATCTCACACACTAAGTGCCAATATATATATAGCCGAAGCTATCTTGATCTCGCACACTAAGTGCAAATATATAGCCGAAGCTATCTTGATTTCGCACACTAAGTGCCCATAATTAACAGAATCATCGTCAAACACAAATATAATCTCGTATACACAATTTATACAATATCAAAGCATTTAAAGCATAATTATAATAATGCTTATTACATACGAACTTACCTCGAATGTAAAAACGACTAAACTGATCGATTAGTCAAGAACTTTGCTTTTCCCCCAATCTAGATCCAAGTTTCGCTTTCTTTGATCTATATGTAATCAAAATTAACTTATTTAATTATATCACTATTAAATTTAGTCCAAAACACTTATTAAGCCAATTTTACACATTTGACCCTAATGTTTCACAACTTTCACAATTTGGTCCTTATTTCATAAAATCACAAATTCATGCAATTTAACCACAACCCATGCTAGCCAAATTTCAATTAGGTCCCTTGCAGCTCATATTTCTTATTTATTTCACATTTTAACCACAAAGTTTGCATATTTCACAAATTAATTCCTAATTTACATTTTCACTAAAAATCACTTAACAAAACTTGTATAAATTAACAACAAACATTCAGAATTATGATGAGGCATTATTAATAGGAATTATGAATTATAGGAAGTTCGTTTTAATTGTAAGTTGAGAATTTTGCTTAAGGACAAGCAAAAGCTTAAGTGTGGGGGTATTTGATAAACCGTAAAAGTAACATATTTTAATTCCACATTTAGTGTGCTTTTGGATGAATTTATCCTCAATTTATGTAAAAAGGTGCTCTTAATCCTTTCTTTTCATGTCTTATATCAGGAGAATACCTAAGGATAAAAAGAACGTAAAACAGGCTTAAAACGGATCAAATTGGGCCAACCCAAGAAGTCGACATGGCCTGGGCTTTATTCCACATGGCCATGCCTTGCTATCCACCTAGAACATGGCCTGTCACCAATTTACACGGCTGTGTCTCATCGACAAAAAGCCCAACACGGCCTATCCCCGATTTGCATGGTTGTGCCCCAATCGACAAACCCGAAGCACGCCTGACCCTCGACTTGCACGGGCGTGCCACGGCCGTGCCTATATCAACAGAATAGAGACACGGGCTGAGCCTAAATTTACACGGTGTGTCTTAGCCGTGCCCCTACTGCGGGAAAAGGGCAATTTCACTCGGTATAGGGTGCTTGGAGCCCAAGAAACGCAATCCTAAGTCCACTCAAACACCTAGGACAAATTGTACTTGAATTATGAGTACTTAGGAGACAAGAAAAACATCCCAAAAGTCTATAAAAACACCCGAAGACGGCTATTCAAGGGGGGATGATTGAACAGAGTTTTCTGCCAAACCTTTCTCGTTCAGGGATTATCTCGAAGATAGCCAATTGATCCATCTTGAAGAGTCGAGTTCTACTAAAGATGGAGGATCTCCTCTTCAATTCCTTCAGGGGGTTTTAGGGATTTATTATGTTTTGTTTTATCTTTTCTCTTGAGATGTTTTCTTGTTTAGTTATAAACTAAACCCCTTAGATACCTGAAGGGAATGAAACCTATGATGGATTTTGTTATTTAATTCTTTTGTTTATATGATAAATACTTAGTTTGTTCTTAATTATGTTGCTTAAATTTATTTGATGTGCTTAGGTGGAGGAGGAATAAACCCTGCCTAAGAGTAAATCTAGCATAATTAAGCGGAGTTGATCGAGCGCCTAGAGATAGGGTTACGAGATTTTGCTGGATTAGGGTGAAACCTAATATGGGAGTCCATTGATCGATTTACTGCTTCCTTAGGGGGTTATTATAAGAGAACGAGAGTTCCACTAATTAACCTAAGGTTAGATATTATTCGCTTCGAGAGAAGGTTTAATATAGGTTAAGGAGTCTCATGGATCAAGCTAAGTAAAGAAATCATATGAATTGAAAAGGTAGATAATAAGTGAAGTCATAGGTGGATTCTTCCCGAAGGTATCGTCTTTATCAATTAAGTTTTCTTCAAAGTCTTTTCCCAAAGTTTCGTTCTTTCGTCTTTGCATTTAAGTTTAAGTATTTCATTTATTTTAGATTAATAAACCAATCACTCCATATTTTAGGCAAAATAATAGAAAGAAATTGAGTAGTAGTACTTTTAGGTTCCTTGGGTTCGATAAGATATTCTTGCCTGAGCTATACTACTATTCGATAGGTGCGTTTGCCTCTATCGTTGTCGCAGTCAGTCTACAGGTTCGATCACTCTTTTATAAATATTAAAACTAGACTGTTTTGCAGCAATAATCTACCATCAAACATCAAAAAACACATGTATTCATCAATGGCATCACTCAAAATCTTTAACAGTTTTGCAAATTAGTCCTTGGACTAGTTAGACTAAGCTGCAACTATCTCAAAAACATAAAAACCATTAAAAACCAAACAAAAATGGACTTACATGCTCAAGAAGACAAGGATGAATACTTAATCTCCTTCAATGGAGTTTCCTAACTCAAAATTCGGTGGAAGATTATAGAAATTAAAGATGATTTTATGTTTCTTTTATTTTTATTAGTTTATTTCTTAATTTACTATTTTACCCTTAATTAATAATCATCAAAACACTTAGTAAAATGTCCATATATGTCCACTCAATTAAGAAATGGTATAATTACCACCCAAAGACCTCTACTTTTAAGTTATATAGCTATTTGATACCTTTAGCTATTAGAAATCAAATTTTATACTTTACGCGATTTAGTCCTTTTTGCCAAATTAAACACTCAAACGATAAAATTTCTAAACAAAACTTTCACACAATGATATTATCATGTTGTAGATATTAAAATAATAATAAAATAAATATTTCAACTTTGGATTTGTGGTCCCAAAACCACTGTTCTAATTTGACTAAAAATGGGCTGTTACAGAACTAATCCCAACAAGAATAGTCACGGGCTGAAGAATCTGTATAGATTACAGAAAGCTAAACAAGGTAACAAGGAAGGATCATTTCCCATTACCTTTCATGGACCAAATGTTGGATCGACTGGCAGGTAAATAATCTTTCTTAAATAGGTATTCAGGGTACAACCGAATAGTTGTAGCCCAAAAGACCAACACAAAATAACTTTTACTTACTCGTATGGTACATTTGCTTTTAGATGAATGTCTTTTAGTTTATGTAATGCACCTGCAACATTTCAACAATGCATTATTGCAATACTTACTAATATGGTTAAAAATTTTGTTGAGGTATTAGTGGATGCTTTTTCGATTTTTGATGATTCTTATGATATTTGTTTAATTAATTAGCTAAGGTACTAAAGAGATGTGAGGAGATAGACCTTGTCTTTAATAGGGAGAAATGCCACTTTATGGTTAAAGAATTGTTTTAGGACATAAAATATTCAGAAAAAAGGGATTGAATTTAACAAAGCAAAGGTGGATGTAATTGAAAAGTTGTCACCCCCAGTCACAGTTAATGGAGTTAGAAGTTTCTTAAGTCATGTCAGTTTTTATCGAAGGTTTATTAAGGATTTCTCAAAGATTTCCAAGCCTCTGTGTATGTTATTAGAGAAAGATACAACTTTTGAGTTTAACAAAGCATGCTTGGAATGACATACCAACAAAGGAAGAAATTCCTTCGTGATAGTTGGTATTACTTTTAGGAAGAGCCATTTCTGTTTAAGAAATGTGTAGATCATATAATAAGGAAGTGTGTAGCTGGAAGTGAGATAGACGAGATCCTATACCACTGCCATCCATCTCCAAGTGGGGGACATTTTACTGGTTCTCACACTATAGCAAAGATTTTGCAAGCTAGATTTTTCTGGCTAGTGGTGTTTAAGGATGCATATGCATATGTCAAGAACTATGATCGATGCCAAAAGACTGGAAACATATCAAGGAGTAACAAGATGCCCCTGATAAACATCCTAGAGGTAGATTTGTTTGATGTTTAGGGCATTGATTTTTTAGGCCCATTTCCTTCTTCTTATGGTAATAGGTACATCCTAGTGGTTATTGACTATGTATCCAAGTTGGTGGAAGCCAAGGCATACCCAACAAATGATGCTAAGATAGTCATGTGATTCCTATATAAGCATGTATTTTCAAGGTTTGAGACTCCTAGAGCTATAATGAATGATGAAGGATCTCACTTTGTAAATAAATGGATTAAGTGGTTACTTGACAAGTATGATGTGAAACACAAAGTAGCTATTGTCTATCATTCACAGAAGAATAAGCAAGTTGAGCTTGCAAACCGCGAGATCAAAGGAATCCTTGAAAATGTGGTTCAACCTAATAAAAAATATTAGTCTCAGAGGCTTGATGACACTCTATGGGCTTATCAAACAGCTTTCAAAACACCATTAGAAATGACTCCTTATCGGTTAGTCTTTGGGAAAGCTTGTCAATTTCCACTTGAATTGGAGAATTGAGCACACTAGGCCCTAAAAGAATTAAATATGGACCTAAAGCAAGCTAGTGAAAGAAAGATGTTACAACTCGATGAGTTGGAAGAATTGAGGTTATTTCCATATGAGAATTCCAAGATGTACAAAGAAAAAACCAAGAGATGGCATGACAAATGTATACAACCTCGTAAATTCAAAGAAGGTCGGGGGTCTTGTTGTTCAATTCAAGCTTGAGGTTATTCCTTGAGAAACTCAAATCTCAATGGACTGGACCATTCATCATTCATAAAGTCTATCCTTATGGAGTGGTAGAACTACAAAATAAAAAGGGAGGTATATTTAAAGTTAGAGATCGACGTCTTAAACACTATTGGGATGGTGAAGTTGAGCGAATTAATACATCCTTCAATTTAATAGACCCTTGATTTTAATTTAATTTGAATAAAAGGCATGATTAGAAAATATTTTCTTGAATTTGTACATTAAATTAATTCTGTCTAAGGAGATTGAAACTTAAGCGGTACCATTTGTGACCCCTTCAATATTTCGTAGGAATTTAATTCAATGTAATTTTTTGAGAAATTTTCTATGTAGCATAAAATGAACTCTTATTTTAATTTATTTTAAGTTTGTTTTCAATTTTTTGCTGAATAAAAGGGTCAAGTTAGCCCATGTTTTAACTAGTTTATTTATATTTAGTTTTATTTCAGTGCAAATAATAAATTTTTGAGTTTGAGCTCGAGGCCCAAAATAGTGATAAGAGAAAAATACCCAAATTTTGTCACCCCTTAGTTTTCCCCAAACCCTAAATTTGCCATCATTTTATTTCTGTCCTTACCGCCTAATTTCTTTCCATAGCAAAATTTTTGCTACCAAATTACCCCAATCCACTACAATAAAACCCCCTTACCCCCATCATCTTCCCACATCACCTAAGCAATTAGCCTTAACCCTTAACCCTATATTTTTCTTCTCTTAGTCACTGGCCTCAAAAGCCTAAACTTTCTCCACAAATTTTCTCTTTGCCACCAAACTTTTCCTTTGCCGCATCATCTCTTTCCCACACTGTCGCAATCTCTTTTTCGCTATAGCAACCACTCCTTTTAGTCACACTTTGCCGCAACACCGCACCAAACATTTTCCTTTACCACCACAAATCTTTGCCAACACTTCATCACCACTACACCATCCTTGCTGTCACCCCTTAATTCATTCCCATTTGCCATAACTCGTAAAAGAAATCAACCTTTGAAAACTTTTGATGGAAACCTGATTGTGATTCAAGATGAGGAAGCAAATGAGAGATTTGATTCTATCTTTAAGAATCAACTTATGTTTCCATAAGAAGGCTTCAATTTGGAAAGCATTGATAAGATGATTGTGCCAGTACCGATTCAGAAAATAGTAGATGCTTTAATGTGAAATCAATTTTTTTGATGCAAAATCACTACCTGAACAGGAATTAATACAAAAATTCTATGTCAATTTAACTACTCCAGATGCCACTGAAGTTATTGTTCATAAAAAGAAGGTACCTCTTACATCAATGATTTGTTTAATCTGTCTGATGTTAAAGAAGATGAATTCCTCTACCATGATGGCAAATACCAATTGGGATTTTCTTCAAAATGTCCTCAAAGTTGTTGCAAATCTGGGATCCTAATGGATAATAAAAAAATACAGCAATCACTCTTGTTAAAGGGAGTACTTAAAACTAGTGGCTAAGGTATGGTTCTACTTTGTACGATATAACTTCATGCCTATCTCACATAGTTCTACCATATTGATGGAACAAATGCTTTTGTTGCATGCAATTATGACAGAAAAAGTCCATCAATGTGGGGAAAATTATTCTCAAGGAAATCCAAGATTGTGCCAGGAAAAATGCAGGAAGTGCTTACTTTCCATCATTGATTACTTCACTTTTTGTGTGAGCACAAGTTCGATCTAAAGCAAACTTGAAATGTCGATATGTTCAAGACTGTATAACAAAACAAAACCTTGAAAGGTTAGTAGAGAATGTTGAACAACTAAAACAGAAAGAACTAGACAAAACAGAACCTAAAGAGTCGACAACCAATCCTGAACCTGATGTTGACTCAGGAAATGAACCATAAAAAACAAGACCTGAGGGAGAACCGAACAGACCTAAACCAGGAACGAAACCAAATTTTGTTTAACCAGATGAGACAAGTGTTAATCTTGAGTTGACTATTTTGATGACCACTCCTTCAAACATCAATGATAAGTCAAAATTTTTAAATATAATGGATATGTCGAAATTTATGCATAACCAACAACAGACTTGTAGGAAATATACAAAAATTAAAGATGACTCAATAAGGAATGTTGTTAATAATTTTAAAAATAATCTATCTACTTTCATTCCTGAGTTTCCAGATTATATCTTCGAATCATGGGTGCAAGATTCAAGGCAAGAAGAGCTCGAGAAATCAAGCGAAAATGAGAAGGCGAAGGAACAAGACAAAAGGGAATGATACAAATTAATAAAAGGGGGATTTCTTTTTCTCAGTATTTAATTTAAGACATTTTTATATTTACTTTGGTAGTATTTTGCTTTCACACAATTAAATTAATTTGATGCCTTTCCATTATTTTTGTTCTTTAGTAAAAAGCAAAGTAGTGTGGTAATGCGAATATATATGTATAGGATTGGATTGGATTTGTCAAGGAAATGCTTGGTACTTAAGTAGTCTTCATGACTCACCTTTCTTTCCTGGAATCCTACCTAGTGCATAATTCACATCCACTACTCTATTATTTTGCAATGAGGACATTGCTTTTTAAAAAGGGGTAAGGGCCATCTTGCATGATTTTTTAAATATTTTCAATTTTCACACATACGTATGTTGAAATAAATTAACTCTCAAAGAAAATTTTTGTTAATAAGTAACCTGAATGGACGTATAATTTCTAATTCTATTCAAGTTTTTTTTTTAAATCATGTTTTCTTAATCATGGTGTGATTGTTTTTTCTAAGTCTTATATTGTTTTATCCATGAAAATTTACTTTTCCTTAAAATTTTAGCATGCATCAAGGTTTAAGTCTTTAGAATTGTCTTAGTAACTTTCTTGAGGCGAAATCCTAGGAGGCATAAGAATCTAAAAAATGATATAGGCAGATTTTGTTTGGATCTTTTAGGCCTTTCAAGCCTACCATATTTAAAATTAACCCTTGAAACCTTATTTTAAGTTGTGTGGCCTACTTTATTTGATTCACCTACATCATAAGCCATATTTCCTTCTTTTCATAAAATTGACCTTATCTTTGCACCAATTCTAACTTTACTTGCTTTGGTGAAAAGAATTTTGGGAGAGAACTCAGAAGAAGGTATCTGTTCAAAAAGAAATAAAGAAAAAAAAAGAAAGAGGTATGATCAAATACCAAAAAGTCTCATAGAGCATGAGTTCAAAATTAAGTTTGGGGGTGCTAACCCAATGAGTAAGGCAGATTGTGCTATAGATGATCCAAGGCAAGTTTAAGCTTATTTAGCCTAAAATCATTTCTCTTTTCCCTACCTTGAGCTTGGCCCCATTATAACCCTATGAAAGACCTATTGATTTCGATAATTATGTCGACTACATGAGTGGAGAGAAATTATTAATTTCAACAAATGAATACCATTATTAAACCTTATGATTGTTTTACTTAATTAAAATGAGGTAGGATAATTTAATGGTAAGATTTACATATTGTAACATCCTAAGTTAGGGCTATTTGTGATTGAATAATTATTTGGTATGTTGGAACTACTGTGATATTATTTATGGAAATATATGGTTTAATCAAAGGCCTTGAGTAGGCTCGATTTGGTAAAATTTCGTTTCTAGCTTTAAAGGTAGGGAGCCTTAACAAGTGGGGTTATAAGAATAAGTAAGGGATAATTTGTCATAAATGAGCCTAGAATAAGTGGCAAAGGAGGGCCACTTAAGAGCCTAGTAGTGACGCCACCAGGGGTTTGGGTTGTTACAAAGTTGGTATCAGAGCCCGGTTCAAAGCTCATTGTGGGGCCCACTACCCAAAAAAGATTTGGTTTTATGATTTGTAGGCCTTATTAAAGAATTTAAAATGTTTTTGGGTTTTTGAACAGCATGGCCCGAGTCTCCCAAGAACTATCACCCAGGTAAGTACCTCTAAACCTCTTGGTGAAATATTTTTAGAAGGGTAGGAAGCATGGAACGAGAATAGTCTTATAGGACTTGGACCCAAGGTTAGATTACTCAAACACGAATCTAACATAAGACTTAATGAACTCAACCAACCCATGGCTAAGTCCTTGAGCTAGGGTGTGGTAACCACAATGCGCATGTCTAGGATTGGGCCGGAAGAGCACAGTACTTAAGCGATCGAGTGACTCACCTCCTCTTCGCAGGTATCCTACCTGGTGCGTAGCTTGGGTTCACCCTAACTCAGAGGGCTCAGTGGTGTGGTAACCTTTGTGCGCATGTCTAGAAAGGTTCGGTGGGAGCTTGGTATTTAAGCAGTCCGCATGACTCACCTCCTCTCCACACGAATCCTGCCAGATGCGTAGCTTTGGTTCACCCTGACCAAGAAGGCTCGGTCATAGGCTAAACATAATGACTAAAACCCGAAAGGAACTAGCCTTGATTTTGAAAAAAATTGAAATAACAAAACTTGGTTTTAAAACTTTTAAAATCACTCTTTCAAACATAAGAACAACTCTTTTACAATGTTTTCCCGAAAAGTTTGATTTGTGGAAAATTACGAAAATGCCCTTAGGGGTAAAATTACGAAATGCCCTTGGTTCATAAAATATCAACTCAATGATCTTGTCCAAAAAATTTCAACTACTTCTCAAATATTGAACCACCTTTGAAAATCATCAATAAAATACTTGGTTTTGGAAAATTACGAAACGCCCTCAAACTGTAAAATTACCAAAATGACCTTGACTTTTGAACTTTTGCAAACAAAGAACGTTTAAGAAAGAAAAATTTGAAAAAGGACCTCAAAGTTTTACAATTGTTAAAAACATCTTCGACGTGCAAAATTTACAAAATTACCCCTGATGGACAAAATTACCAAAATACCCCTGGTTTTCGAAATAATGCCATAACTTCAAATTTTACAAAATTTTCAAAAATGCTCTTCAATTTTTGGGTGACCTGTTTTAATAAAGTTTTGGAAATTTCTCGTTTGATTACGAAAATACCCTATAGGAAAATGATGAAAATACCGGGATAAAACAGGCGAAATGTCCAAGAAGAAGCGAATAGGTATGGAAAGTATTAGGGAATGAATGTATATACTCCCTTGTGTGAACTAAGATAGAAGATCAAACCTTGTTTGCACGAAAGAAGCTCTAATTAAAATTCCTTCATAAAATTTCTTCATGAGTAATGAAGTGGAACAAACGCTAATACATAAAATTTCTCTTAATCGCATTAAAAGCGCAGAGATGACCGAGTTCTAGAGGCGTGGACGCCGTGGACGCTGTAGGGGTAGGATGACCGTGTCGAAATCTGTCAGTCGGGACGAGGTTCGAAAATGAAGTACCACCGCCACCACCACCTCCTACTTTTAGAAATGAGGAGCGGATCGACCGGTGATGAGGCGATGCGCAAGCAGATTATGAGTTCGAGATTGTGGTCAAGTGGTGAAAATCTAGGAGCTCGAAAATCTGTCCCGAGCTTAATTCGGTCTAACAGAGCTGAGGTATTCCGGGGTGTGTCGGGAGTGGCACCCAAGACAAATTGAGTATTGGTGGAATCGATCGAACGGATCATGGACGACCTTGACCAGTCCAATGAGGAGAAGCTGAAAGGGCGATGTCGCTCGAAGGATGAAGCGTACCAGTGGTGGCTCACGGTTCGGGATGGAGCCACGGCAGATGATCTCACGTGGGAATATTTCCAAACCGCTTTTCAGAAGAAATATGTAGGCACCAGCTATACTGATGCTCAAAGGAAAACTTTTCTGGGGTTAGTATAAGGAACTAAGTCTGTGACGGAGTATGAGGCGGAGTTCCTAAGGCTGAGTAGATATGCGAAAGGCATTGTGGCTACGGAACATGAGCGTTGTGTCCGCTTTGAAGACGGGCTGAGAGATGATTTGAGGTTGCTGATTGCTCCGCAGCAGGTTCGAGAGTTTTCGTCCCTAGTAGAAAAGGCTAAGGTAGCCGAGGGTATCAAGGCAACCGTGAGGCAAAACTACGATAGGCTCAAGCAGAAGAGAGGTTTTGGGCCATCTGGGTCAGGTGGTAATGATCAGAAAAAGGCTAGACAGAGTGGGCCAAGTCAGGCAGCTAGGCCCATGACTGCTAACCAGAAACCAGTGCAGTGTAACCGCTGTGGAAAAGCCCATTTGGGAGGTTGTTGGACTAGTGAGCGGGGTTGCTTTGAATGTGGGTCTCTGGAACACCGCGTGAGGGATTGTCCTCGAAAGTGAGCTCGAAATCAATCAGAAGGGCAGAATCGTACTCAGGATAGAAGTGTGGGACCACAGAGAGGTCGTGGTAATGGTAGAGGGGGAAATGGTGCTAATCGTGGTCGCATTATTTCGAGGCGGGCGCAGTAATCTGAGGCAAGGCAAACTGGCTTAGTTTATCGCGGCGGCGTCGTCGAGGAGGTGACGACCGGATGTCATAACCGACGCGTTTCGATTTTGGTCTTCCTTATGTTACATTAATTGATGTGGGTTCAACGCATTCATACATAGCGAGTAGTATGGTAGGGACTTTGAACCTAGACTCGAGACTCTTGATAAGGAGATGATTGTAATTAGCCCTTTAGGCCATTGTAGTTGTGAACAAACTTTATAGAGATGTACCCTAGAACTCCAAGGGGTTGTGTTCGTGGTCGATCGATGGAACTATTTGCCGCTTGGGGAGTTCGATTTGATCCTTGAATGGACCGGTGGTTAGGTACCGAGCAAGGTTGGATTGCGCTTGCTAGCGCATGGTTCTTGAGAAGACGTAAGGGATGAAGTGGTTATGATCGGTAATCGAAGAAATTACCTGTCTAATGTGGTGTCGGCCTTGAAGGCTGAAAGGATGGTCAGAAAAGGGTGTGAGGCATTTATGGTTTGAATTTGTGCCTTGGAGGCTAAGGAGTCAATGGTTGGAAAGGTCCGAACAGTGGGGGAATTCATTGATGTATTCCCAGAGGAACTTCCGGGTTTGCCTCCGGATCGAGAAGTTGAATTCGGTATAGATTTGTTACCTGGAACGGCACCAGTATCTATAGCACCGTATCGAATGGCACCAAAGGAATTGGTGGAGCTGAAGGCTCAAATTCAGGAGCTCTTGGATAGAGGGTTTATCCGGCCAAGTATATCTCCGTGTGGAGCACCCGTGTTATTTGTCAAGAAGAAGGACGGTTCTATGCGGATGTGTATCGACTATCGCCAACTGAACAAGTTAACGATCAAGAATAAGTATCCGTTGCCTCGGATTGACGACTTGTTCGATCAACCAATGCACCGGCGGCATTCATGGACTTGATGAATAGGGTATTTCAGCAGTACTTGGACCAATTCATCGTGGTGTTCATTGATGACATCTTGGTTTACTCAAGGACGGAGGAGGAGCATGACAAACATTTGCGAATAGTGCTACAAGTACTGAGGGGAAGCAATTGTATGCCAAATTCAGTAAGTGCGAATTTTGGCTAAGGGAAGTGGCATTCTTAGGTCATGTAGTATCGGCGGAAGGAATTAGAGTGGATCCCTGCAAGATTGAAGCGGTGTTGGATTGGAAACCGCCTAAGTCGGTGGCTAAAATACGAAGTTTTCTGGGTTTAGCGGGGTACTATCAGAGATTTGTAGAAGAATTCTCTCTGATCGCAGCGCCATTGACGAAGCTATTAAGGAAAGGAGTACCATTTGCATGGTCGGAAAGGCAGCAAGAAAGTTTTGATAAGTTGAGGAAAATTCTGACAGAAGCTCCGATTTTGGTACAGCCTGAGGCAGGGAAGTTGTTCACAGTCTATTGTGATGCATCTCACACTGGTTTAGGATGTGTGTTGATGCAGGATGGGAAGGTAGTAGCCTATGCATCCCGTCAGTTAAGATCGCATGAGGTTAACTACCCGACGCACGATTTGGAGTTAGCAGCAGTTGTTTTCGCATTGAAGATATGGAGACATTACCTTTACGGGGAGAAGTCGATAGTCTACACGGATCATAAGAGTTTGAGGTATCTTCTGACTCAGAAGGATCTAAACCTGAGACAGCGCCGATGGATTGAACTGTTGAAGGACTACGACTGTTCAATAGAGTATCATCCAGGCAAGGCCAACGTGGTGGCTGACGCGTTGAGCCGGAAGGTTGTGGCGGACTTAAGAGCAATGTTTGCTCAGTTGAGCCTATATGACGATGGAAGCCTTTTGGCAGAGCTTCAAGTTAAGCCAACGTGGATCGAGGAGATTAAGGACAAACAGTTAGTGGATGAAAGGTTAAATGCTAAGAGAATGCAAGTTCAGGATGGTGGGTTGGAAGGGTATAGTTTGACTGATGATGGTGTGTTATGTTTTCAAGGACGGCCCTGTATGCCGGAAGATGTGGAGCTGAGGCAGAGAATTCTCCGAGATGCACATAGCAGCCCATACGCTATGCATCCTGGAGGTAGCAAGATGTATGGAGACTTGCGAAAACAGTTCTGGTGGCCTAGGTTGAAGCGTGAGATAACAAAATTCGTAGGAAAGTGTCTGACATGTCAGCAGGTTAAGGCTGAACATCAGTTACCATCGAGACTACTTCAATGGAAATGGGAGAGAATCACCATGGATTTCGTTAGTGGGCTACCCCTTACGCCCAGCAAGAAGGATGCAATTTGGGTAATAGTGGACCGTTTGACCAAGTCACTCACTTCATCAAATGAGAATGGATTACTCACTCCGAAGCTAGCAAAGTTATATGTGGCGAGATAGTCAGATTGCATGGTGTACCCGTATCAATTATCTCAGATAGGGACCCAAGGTTCAATTTGAGGTTTTGGAAAGCGTTGCATCAAGCGTTGGGTACGCAATTAGATTTCAATCTGACTTTCCATCCACAAATGACGGGCGATCGAGAAAGGGTTATCTGATCCTAGAGGATATGTTAAGAGGTCGTGTCTTGGAATTCGAGGTAGTTGGGAGGAATTTTTACCATTAGCCGAGTTAGCCTACAACAATAGTTACCAAGCAAGCATCCAGATGGCACCATACGAAATCTTGTATGGACGAAAATGCCGGACTCAAGCGTGTTGGACGAGTTGGAAACGACAAGTGTTGGGCCCAGAATTGGTTGCAGAAACGGAGGACAAAGTTAGGGTGATTCAGGCTCGTCTTAAGGAAGCATCAGATAGACAGAAGTCCTATGCTGACCTGAAGCGCAAGGAAATGGAGTATGATGTAGGAGATAAGGTTTTCCTAAAGGTATCACCTTGGAAAAAGGTGTTGAGATTTGGGCGAAAAGGAAAGCTAAGCCCAAGGTTCATCGGCCCATATACAGTGTTGAAGCGAGTAGGACCGGTGGCTTATCAGCTCGAACTGCCGACGGAGTTAAGTCAGATCCATAACGTCTTTCATGTGTCGATGCTTAGGCGGTATCGGTCAGATCCATCACACGTGGTACCTGTGACAGAAATCGAGGTCAACTCAGACTTATCCTTTGAGGAAGAACCGGTTCAGATCTTGGATAGAGATATAAAGGTTCTACGCAGGAAGTCAGTGCCCTTAGTGAAAGTGCTATGGCGGAACCATGGAACAGAGGAAGCTACATGGGAACCCGAGGATGTGATCTGGCAAAGAATACCCTATCTCTTTTAACGGGTAATTTCGAGGACGAAATTTATTTTAAGGGGGGTAGAACTGTAACATCCTAAGTTAGGGGCTATTTGTGATTGAATAATTATTTGGTATGTTGGAACTGCTGTGATATTATTTATGGAAATATATGGTTTAATCAAAGGCCTTGAGTAGGCTCGATTTGGTAAAAATTTCAGTTTCTAGCTTTAAAGGTGGGGAGCCTTAACAAGTGGGGGTTATAAGAATAAGTAAGGGATAATTTGTCATAAAATGAGCCTAGAATAAGTGGCAAAGGAGGGCCACTTAAGAGCCTAGTAGTGACGCCACAAGGGGTTTGGGTTGTTACACATATGGCTCGAAAAAGCATGCGAATTATGATTATTGCTAACATCTTCATTTACTTGATATAAAATTTTGGAATTATATTTATATGCGAGCAACTTATTAGCAAGAAGGGTTTGTGTGCATAAAATTGTTAATGCATGATTATGTGAATAATTTATTCCACTTAAATATTATGCAAGATTGCCATGTTGAAATTTTTGACTTGCTTGAAACATTATTCGGGACAAACAATAGATTAAGTTTAGGGGAGTGATAACTCTAAATTATGTAGATTTTTAAAGCACCTTTTTACTTAGAATTTATACAAATCCCTAGTATTTTGATAGCTAATTATGTGTTTTTAGTCCATATTGAGAATTTTTTTCACAACTAAAGCAAGATTACAATTTTTGAATAATTAGGTGCTAATTTCACATAATTCTACTTTATGTCGCTACATTTTGAAATTTTCATAATTTGTGCTATAATTGTTATAGCTTGGTATATTGATTTGTTTGACGTTAAAAGCCAGTATGGATGACACATGCACATGAGCTAAATATCAATCAGTATTGTAACACCCCAAACCCGACCTAGACGTTACGGCCAAATTTGACGTGTCACATCGAAGTGTTTTTTGAAATCAAAGTCTGATGGGAGAAATCGTTTGAGTAAAAATCCATTTAGTTCTTATTTCTTAGAAAACAATTGGTAAGTTATAAAAACCACCACTTAGTAAAATGGTTACCGTGTTTGTTACTGTGGTTTTAAATTCGCAGAAGCGACTCCATTTATGGTTATCTTGAAGTTGAAAATATGTGTTTGCCTTGTAAAATAGTTATTAGTTGTGAAAACTTATTTGTATCCGTTTAGCAGTTCAAAATAAGAAATTAAAAACCCAATGGAAAGAATTTAAAAATTAACAGAGGCTTTATTACAAAAATATCAACCCAATACAAAATATTTAATTAACTACGTTTAAACAGTCATCCTCGCTTGCGTGGCCCTCTCCGAGTCCCTCATAGCTCCAAATCCACTAAGTCTGGGGATTACCTATACAGTTAAAAGAAAAGGGTGAGTTACGAGAACTAAGTGTGTAATCCACTATCACTCAATCAGTAATACATGTAATAATGATGCAGGCTCGAGCCCTATTCGATAAGATGCAGTGTGGGCCTTAGCCCAATCTGATGAATGTGGGCTTAAGCCCGTCTGATGATCGATATGGTGCAAGTATGCAAACCCACCCCAATCTAGCCAGCACACCACCCGTACCAACCCAACACTCCACGTGGGGACAAAGTCGACCCACCCAGCCCTCACACCAATATTGCCGCATAGTTGCCAGTAATAATAACACAGTAAAGCTACTAGTAACAGTATATGTGGCAAAGCCACCAGTAACAGTAATAGTGACAGAGCCACTAGTAATAGTACTTCCTCCATACAGATTCCCAACCTCATGCAATATGCCATGTCATCAATATTTCATGTATGCAATATGTCCTACTTAGTACAGTCATGCAGTACATACTTTCATCTGTCAACCTACCTCTAGGGGTAACATAGTCATTTTCATGCATTAGGGGTAAAACGGTAATTTTGCTCTTTAGGGGTATTTTGGTTATTTTACCTACCTTAGGGTTTCGGTACAGTTAACTACCTTTTCAAAGGCCTACAGTCACCTCGAGCGACACAGATAATCCATTTGGTCGAAATAGTGCCCAAATGGGCCCATCCGCTTGTGGGCCCATTTGGCCTAAATTCATCATGGCTATGTGATCTACATAGCCCAATCCAGTTCTTGCCACTTTTTGTAAATTTCATCCGAGTGAGGCCCACGAGCCATTGGTCCCACATGACCCATTTTGGCCCAACGAGCCCCATAACAGCCCATGTGCATGAGAACACTCGTAGTGGACTCTTCAATGTACCTCCCTCAGTTGTAAGCTCAATTTTTTTACACGAGTGATCTCAAGCTCATGAGGCCTCAAATGCCAAAGTTTTGGCTTTTAGGCTTTTGCCGATCATAGCGGAGATAGTGTGATTACACACCTTTTTATGGAGTCGTTCCAAGATCTCGAGCACCTAACCTAAATTCAAACATGACCCACGTTAATCCTTTAATCGCTAGGGTAAAACCTCTTATGGACATTTAATCTAAACCACCTTCCATACCTTGTTTGAATGAGGTGACTTCAGTCATCCAACCACTATCCAGAAGTGATCACACACCTTTATGGTTATTTGCATCACAACACCGATTCTTAAACAAGGTAGGCCTTATAAGTGGCCTCAATTCGAATATATCAAACTTGTAGAACATAGGGATATTTGAATTATGCACAGAAAGGACAAGATGACACTTTTACCTTGACAGATGAATGAAAAGGTTTTGATTGCTTTAGTTGTAACGCTCTGAATTTGGGCCTAGAAGTATTGGCCTTGTGCATGGGAGTATTTAAAATTTTTGAGAACAAGAGAACATCACTAATGCAAGTTGGACCTATTAGGTGAGTGACTTTGGAAGGTTAGGGGGCTTCCATGAAGTCTTGGGTTCAAACCTGAGCTTTAGGAAAAATTTTGGTTTAGGTGAATAAAACCTTGGATGTAAGTGAGTAGGCTTTAAGAATATTGTTGGGGAAATCATGACACAAGAGGAGCTTGTGGCCTAGTGGCAAGTGGCGTGTGGAGTAGCAGAGAGGCATAAGGTTCAAGTCCTGGGATAAGCAAGGGAGTGTTTATTTTGCAGCTTGGATGACCAGTGTTTGCGTTGCAGTGAAAGTCTGATGGATGGGATGGTTTTGGAGGATTGATGAAGGAATCCCACATCGGGAAGCTAGCATGAGAGTAGGCGAGAAGCTGGCTTTAAATAGAGCGATCTATGAGGAGAGTAAGCATACCTTGGTTGTCGTTTTGGCATAGGAGTGTTTGGAGCGCGGATTAACTCCAGATTCCTATTAGGTGTGTATTTCGCACCACTCTAGTTGTAGAGCGGCAAATGCCAAAATATCGGTCACACGGTGATGGTAGCCACACGAGCGTGCGAGCGCACGTGTGGGAGCTTTGACGTGATAGTTGAGGCCATCATGAGTGTTCTCATGGGTTTAGGCTGTTTTCGACCAAGTGGGCCTGTGGGCCTATATGAATAAATTGCATGATTGTGTAGTAGATATTGGACTGGTCTATGTGAATCTCATATATATGGCTAGATTTGGGCTAAATGGGCCCCACGAGCGTGTGGACCCATTTGGGTCGAGCATGAGCCTTAGGCCCATTCGCATCGTTATCTCTATTTAGTATACCTTGGTTTACAAAATTTCTAAAATACCCTTAGTTTACAAAATTACTGAAATACCCTCGACTTGTAAAATTACCGAAGTACCCCCGGTTTGTAAAATTTCTTAAATACCCTTGGTTTACAAAATTATCAAAATACCCTCGATTTGCAAAATTATCGAAATAACCTCGATTTGAAAAATTATCGAAATACCCTCGATTTATAAAATTACCAAAGTACCCCTAATTTGTAAAATTACCAAAATATCCCGGTTTGTAAAATTACCGAAATATTCTCGATTTGAAAAATTATCGATGTACCCCTAATTTACAAAATTACTGAAATACCCTCGATTTGTAAAATTACCAAAGTACCCCTAATTTACAAAATTAGTGAAATACCCTCAGTTTGGAAAATTATCGAAATACCCCCAGTTTATGAAATTACTGAAATACCCCAATTTGTAAAATTACCGAAATACCTCCGATTTGTGAAATTAGCGAAATACCCCTGATTTGTAAAATTACCGAAATACCGCTAGTTTGTGAAATTACTGAAATACCTCGATTTGCAAAATTACTAAAATACCCTTATAGAGTAGAATTAGTAAATTACACCTGTAGGGTAGGATCACCGAAATACCCTTATAGGGTAAGATGACTATTTTGCCATTGTGGGTACATGACTGACTTAGACTATGAGTTGACTAATTTGACTATGGTTGTATGACTGATATGCTTTTATTACATGTTTAAATAATTGTTACTGAGAGTGGCCATTTTGCATACACGTGTAATGATTGAGCATGACATACACGACATATTGCATGGTGTTGGGACATTGATACGGAGGAAGTTCTAATAAGGTCGCATGGGTCGCATGACGACTGTGGATCCAATATTGATCTGATAGGGTCACACGGGTCGCATGACGACTATGGATCCAGTATTGATCTGTTGAGGTCACGCAGTTGCATGATGACTGTGGACCGACGGACGGCTTATAGCCACGTAATATGATTATAGCTCTATGCCAACCTAAATATGGCTTTGTGCCAACCTAAATATGGCTCTGTTCCATCTTGATTATGGCTTTGTGCCAATCGTATTTACCCGTGGCTATGTGCCTAACATATATATTGATGACTTTGTGTCGATCATAATTACCCATGGCTGTGTGCCAATTATATTACCATAGCTGATGGCTATGTGTCGATCTTATTACAGTTACCAATGGCTATGTGCCAATTATGATGCCGTTACTGAAGGCTTAAATCGTATAAATACTAGCAGCTATGCTGCGATTTTGGTTAGTGCTGCAACCGGTGCTAACATTGAAAGTGTAGGGATGGCGTGGGTGATTTATTCCCCACAGGTAGTACGGGGTTGGATGGGATGGGTTAGCATGCATCACACACTATGCATATGGAATTGATTCTAATATAGGCTAGGCCCAATTGTTATTGATATGGAGAATGGGCTAGGCCCAATTGATTCTGATAAGGGCTAAGACCCGAGTGAAATTGTAGTGGGCTTAGACCTACACACGTTGTTCTATTACTGAATTGGGCTTCGGCCTAGACAGACTCTAGATTCTATCTATTTTACTAACTGTTTTAGTTAGGAGGGATTACACACTGAGTTTTCGTAAACTCACCCCTTTGTTAACTGTGTAGTAATCCCCAGCCTTAGACGGATTGGTGCTGCTAGGGACCTAGAGAAGGACACACACTGCTTCTTTTTCCGTTTTGATTGCTTACATTCAAGTATTTTGATTTGGGATTGTAATAAGGCCTCTTTAAGTTTCTGGATTTTAACTTTGGGTTTTATTTATGTTTGAATTATATCCGTTAGAAGTAAATTACAGTTTTCCAAAATGTTAATTGTCTTTAAAATGACACTAGGTTTTCGCAACATTTTCAAATTGGTTTCTCAACTTAATCTTTTGCGTAAATAGATTACTCTCAAATTTAGCTTCCGCTATTAAAAGGATATTTTGGGAATAAAGTTAATAAGTTTTCAATGTACCACGTTTTAAGAAAAACTAACGTGAATGGGATTTTACTTAAGCTTTTAAACAAGAAGGGTTTTTAATGAAAACATGATTTTCGAAAAACACTTCAATGTGACACGCCAGATTCGAGCCTAACTACTAGGCCAAGTTTGGGGTGTTACATCAGTCACTTGCACCCCTTCACTCTACTGAAGCCCCTAACACCCAACAAACCGCTACATCGCAAGGAAAACAAGAATGTAAAAGAACTCATGAGAAGAAGTACTCAACTTTCGAGAAAGATAGAAGGAAATAGATTGAACACATAAAGAACCAACAAAGATTCGAAGGAGGGGACTCATGACTACCTACTGATTTGTTAGAACCCTTTCAAGACTGAAACTGCAACAACACTGCAGAGTATAGAGATAGTCAGCCAACACCTATAAACAAAAGAACACCAAAAGGAGGAGAAATAGATGAAGGAAAGAAATGTTGAAGAGGAAAATAAGAAGATTCAGCTATGAACCAAAACTGAGGAATAGAAAGGAGGAAAACTGGGATTCGGCATTAGAGCAAAAGAAAAGTGCACAAGTGTGCAGAGAAAAGAAAATGTAAAAGTGCCTAACACATTCGGTCTCCGAGAGAAAACAACCAAAATAATTCTAAAAAGGACCCAAAAGCCAAAAAATAGGAGGAGAGCATGGAGAATTCAAAAACTGCTAGATCAAAGTCGAAAATGACTAACACTCCCCCCAGCCAAATTTTTAAAGTTTGAGTTCCCCAAATGACACAACTCTCCTCTCCCTCAAACTCATTGATTCCCTCCACCAATCTCTCCATAATCCTCTCCATAATTTGCTCCGACAATCTCTCCATGAAAAATTCAAACCTCTCATCCATCAGACTTCCACTGCAACACAAACTCTAGCCGTCCTAGCTGCAAAATAAATGCCCCCTATGCTGTGCCAACACTCGAACCTCAGACCCCCTTGCCACACTTGTAACGCCACAACCACTGCACCAATAGGTTTTTTGTGACTTAAGGTAAGCACAATAATTAATAAGACCTAGGTACTAGTGTCTAGATCCTTTTAAGAGAAAATTTTAAAATTTTGGAAAAGCCAAGACTTGAAGCCAGGCTTCTCAAACACACCCAAATCACTTAGCCATTAAAGCAAACAAGCAACATGTGTCAGAACATGCAAAATTAAAGACCCTATATTTTTGGGGCGTAACAAGTATGGGATGGAAAGCTAAAGCATTGGACTCAACAAATTCATTCTAACCATGCTTGGAAGTGGGTTGCTGAAAAGAACAAGTCTGCCTTTCACATTGGAGCCTAAACCATCCATTAAGGGGAAAAAAAGCCCAAATTTGGCAATGAGAAACCCAACCAACCTTGGAAAAATTAAATTAAGGGTTCTTACATGTGTAAAAAATCATAAATCAGCCCCAGTCAAACTCCATATGTAACACCCCAAAATTGGGCCCAAGAGAATTGGGCCTATTGGGCCTTAAGCGTAGGAGTGTTTTAAAATTTTTGAGAATATGAGAATGACATTATTTCAAGTTAGACCTATTAGGCAAGTGATTTTGGAAGGTTACAAGGTTCTCTAAAGTCCGGTTCAAGTTAGGCCATAGGAAAAATTTTGGTTTTTGGGCATTTTAGGGGAGAGGACTGTTGGAAGCAAGGCTTAAGGAAATTTGTTTGTGTTTTGCTAACACAATAGAGCATATGGCAAGGGGGTGGTGGTGTCAATGACAGAGCTTGAAGGGAAGGGGTGCAAATCCCACTTGTGTCAAGTCAAAGGTTTTATTTTTGTGTTAGCTGGATGGAAGAAGTTTAGTTCAGTCAGAACTCTGCAAGGGAGAAAGGAGACTCAATCAAATCGTTTGAATGGGTGGTGTGGAAAATGCAATGAGAGTATCATGGAGTGAATCAAGGAGTGGGGAGTGTGGAGAAGTTATGCTGTCAGTGGGGACTCAAGCTAGGCATTTTTGGTTGGGGGAAGAGTTGAGCATTTTAGGTAGAAGTGTAGCTAAAATTCTCTTTTGAGTATCTTGCATTTTTGACTTTTGTGGCATTTTGAGCATTTTTCTTTCCTTGAACGTTTGGGTTCTTCTTTGTTTCTACTAGGTACCATTTTTGTAAGACTACCCCTTTAACTTTTGCTTCTTCTAAATAATTACTTCTACTCCTAAATCAAACCAGCACATCTCTCCTTCTTTTCTTCTACCATACTTTCCGAATTCTTCCTTCCAAAGCTAAATTTCCACATTTTCTCATTCTTTCTTTTGCTTCAGTTGTGTCTTGGCCGAACCTGTGGGGAGTTGTCCACTTATGTATTTTCTCTTTGATCTCTCCTCTTTTTTTCTTTAAGCTGTCAACCATAACTCCTCTCTTGGCCGATTTTGGGTAAGTCTTTTTTTCACTATCGTTCTTTTTCTCTCATTCCATTCTATTTCTCTGATCGAGCTTGCATTCTCTTATTTTTGTCAAATCTCATTTTGTTTCTCTTTTAAGCATAAGCCAAAACACTCTTGTTGGGGGTAGGCCGAGTTCGTTAGCAACCATCGGGTGTAGATCATTAATCTTGGTTTCGATAAGGTGAAGTTATTCTAACACCTTTTAATTCGATGCTAGTTTTATTCATATGATCCTATCTTGTGAAGTTGGCATTGATTTCTTCCTTTCTTATAGGAGAATTGAATATTGTTTGGATGCTAACCTCTTTGGTGCATCAACGAGTTCTTTTAGGTATTTGTGGTGGTAGCCAAGAAGCAAGGCCAAATTTTAGAACTCTGTAAGGAAAATCACGTCTCGTGGTAAGTGACCCAAGTGGTGTAGTAATTCGGGTTATGAAATCTTTTGAGAAGTTAAGGCTAACTTTTGATCATTGTTATTCTAGGGGCAGCGAAGAGTGGTTCTTTCGAAAATCCAAATTAGGTGTGTAATCTCAAACCCTTTTGGATGAATGCTTATAATGTTCTGTGAATCGACCGAAAGCTAAAAATTAAAAAATCAGCAATTGTGACCACTCGAGCGTTTGAGCACTCATAGTGGTAAACCACAACTCGAATAATAATGGTAAGCCATTGAGAGTGTCACGAGCACTCCCACGAAACTAAGGTTGTAACGGGCCTGACCGAACCAAAACAGGTTGAACGGGCTCAATGGGCTAACAGGCCCAAGTGAGAAAATTTGATGAAACACCTTCAAATGATAGATGTGATTGTAAAATCTAAAAAATTGAGATTGAAACCATGCGAAATGGGCCACACGAGCGTGTGGGGCTATTTGGGCCTAAAATAGATTTTATGCCCAATAATCTCGTAAAGACCCAAAAAGGGTCTTGTGTCGCTTGAGGCGACAATAGGCCTTAGGAGAGGCCTTAGGAGAGGCCTTAGGAGAGACTGTTATACCCCTGATTATGGATTGGTTATCATGTATATGCTTTATTTGCACTTTTGTATGTATGATGCATTGCATTCATAATATGTTGCATTGATTGGGTTTGATGATCGAAGGAAGTGAATTCTGGTGGCTCTGCCACATTCTGTCTGGTGCCTATGCCACATATATTCTATTATTCTACTGGCTTTGCCATAAATTCTATGATTAGCAGCTTGTCTGTCATATTGGTGTGGATGGCTGGGTGGCTTGACTTGATCCCCACAGGTTTGTAGGGTTGGTACGGGGGTGTGTTAGGTTGGATTGGATTGTGCTGCATTCTCTGTTTGCATTATTATGTTTATAGGGCTAAGGCCTAGATTACCACTGAATAGGGCCTCGGCCCAATCTACTTCCATCTGGGTTCGGGCCCAATTAATGACCGATTAGGGGATTACACACTGAGTTCTTATAACTCACCCCTTTTGCTTTAACCTTGCAGGTGATCCCTAGCGTTAGAGGATTTGGAGCTACAGAGAACTCTGGGGTGGCCATACGTTAGAGTATTTCTCACGAACTTAGTAAATTTTGGATTTGCTTTATTTTAAGATTATTTTAATTTTGTTTAATATTTTGTAATAAGTCCATTGGACTTTATTTTTCCTTTAAACTTTCTTTTCTGCTATGATTTATTGCTAAAAGATTAATATGGAGTTTTCTTAAAAAAAGCTAATAAACGATTTTCCAAAATATCACATTTTCGTAAATTATTGAATCTAATTTCTACTATAAACAAAGTTTTCACAAATATCAATAGTAACGTATTTACAAGAAAACCATAAAAGCAAATATTAATTTCACTAACAACAAAGCTTGGAGTTTCAAAAAGAATACAAAGTTTTTAACGAATGCAGCAGTTTTTATACAACCCTTCTATGTGCAATGTCAGATCTAATCGTAACGTCTAGGCCAAGTTTGGGGTGTTACATTTTATGGTATCAGAGCTCGGGCTGTAAAATTTGGCTATGAAATGGGTTTGAAAATGTTTTTCAAATTTGTTTGAAGTATGGTTTAGAAAATATATATCGTTATTGGAAGTATGGCACACCGAGTCTTCAGCACCAAATCCGTAAGTCCTCTTACTTCATTTCTGATGATATGATGAAATGACTGTAGGGAGAAAACTACTAGAGTTAGTGGTAGTATACTGAGACTGTTAGCTATACGAATTAAGACTATAGAGACTAAAATAGTAGGAAATTTGATCCCGAAAACAACTCTTTTACCTGTTTTCCATAAAACACTTGTTAATAAACATGGGAACAATAAACTGATTTATAAAACTCTTTATTAGATTAACTCAATTCAGTAATATGAGTACAAGAAGACGAGGACGAGGAACTCGCGGTCGTGGTAGGTGCCAAGGTGCTGGGGCTAGATCCTCAGCATCAGGGCATACACCAAAAAGGGAGGCGCCGACATCGCCAATGACTGAGCCGGGGCTGATGTGCTGACTTAGCTAGTTAGGGAGGTATTGGAAGAGGTTAAAGAAATTGGTGAAACATTTCAAGTTGGATGCGTGGCCTATAAGAAGAAAAGAGATCGAGGTTCTCTAAGGCCGCAGTCTCGTTCTGTGAAGCATGTTAAGGCACGTCCAAACTTTTTGGCTTACGAATATTGTAGAAGGCGTCACCCGGGTGAATGTTGGAAGAGGTCAGGAGCATGCTTGAGATGTGGGTCTAAGGAGCATAAGGCTCAAAATTGTTCCATCACATTAAGTCGGGTATGTTTTGGTTGGATGTGGTGTTTGAATGTAGAAAATTTTATATATGTGGGATAAATATTTGTTTGCTTTTGTGGTTAGATATTTGGTTATGTGAAGAGGTTTCTAAATTAGGTTAAAAGCTATTAGTGTTATTAGAATCAGAGTGAGCAGTGGCAGCATGGTAGAGTAGCCTGTGTTAAACCACTGTTAGATAGCTAGAAATTTCGAAGATGAAATTTCTTTAAGGGGGTAGATTTGTAGCACCTTGAAATTGGGCCTGGGAGATTTGGGCCTATTGGGCCTTGAGCGTAGGAGCGTTTTAAAATTTTTGAGAATATGAAAATGACATTATTGCAAGTTAGACCTATTAGGTAAGTGATTTTGGAAGGTTACAGGGTTCTGTGAAGTCTCAGGTTCAAGTTAGGCCATAGGAAAAATTTTGGTTTTTGGGCACTTTAGGGGAGAGGACTGTTGAAAGTAAGGCTTAAGAAAATTTGTTTGTGTTTTGCTAACACAAGAGAGCATATGGAAAAGGGTTGTGGCATCAATGAGAGAGCTTGAAGGGAAGAGGTTCGAATCCTACTTGTGTCAAGTCAAAGGTTTTATTTTTGTGTTAGCTAGATGGAAGAAGTTGAGTTCAGTTAGAACCTGTAAGGGAGAAAGGGGACTCAGTCAAATCGTTTGAATGGGTGGTGTGAAGAAATGAAAGGAGAGTATCATGGAGTGAATCAAGGAGTGGGGAGTGTGGAGGAGTTGTATAGTGAGTGGGGACTCAAGCTAGGCATTTTCGGCTAGGGGAAAGAGTTGAGCATTTTGGGCAGAAATGTAGCCGAAATTCTCTTTTGAGTATCTTGCATTTTTGACTTTTGTGGCATTTTCAGTATTTTTCTTTCCTTGAACGTTTCAGATTCTTCTTCATTTCTGCTACATACCATTTTGGTAAGACTACCCCTTTAGCTTCTGCTTCTTCTAAACAATTACTTCTACTCCTAAACCAAACCAGCACATCTCTCCTTCTTTTCTTCTACCATACTTGCCGAATTCTTCCTTCCAAAGCCGAATTTCCACATTTTCTCCTTCTTTCTTTTGCTTCAGTTATGCCTTGGCCGAACTTGTGGGGAGTTGTCCACTTGTGTATTTTCTCTTCGATCTCTCCTCTCTTTTCTTTAAGTTGTTAACCACACCTTCTCTCTTGGCCAATTTTGGTTAAGTCTTTTTTTTCACTCTCATTCTTTTTCTCTCATTCCATTCTATTTCTCTGATCGAGCTTGGCATCCTCTCATTTTCATCAGATCTCATTTCTTTCTCTTTTAAGCATAAGCTGAAACACTCTTGTTAGGGGTAGGCCGAGTTCGTTAGCAACCATCGAGTGTAGCTCATCAATCTTGGTTTCGATAAGGTGAAGTTGTTCTAACACCTTTTAATTCGATGCTAGTTTTATTCATATGATACTATCTTGTGAAGTTGGCATCGATTTCTTCCTTTCTTATAGGAGAACCTAATATTTTTTGGATGCTAACCTCTTTGGTGCATCAATGAGCTCTTTTAGGTATTTGTGGTGGTAGCCAGGAACCAAGGCCGGATTTAGACCTTTGTAGGGAAGATCACGTCTCGTGGTAAGTGACCCAAGTGGTGTAATAATTGGGGTTATGAAATCTTTTAAGAAGTTAAGGCTAACTTTCGATCATTTTTATTCTAGGGGCAGTGAAGAGTGGTTCTTTTGAAAATCCAAATCAGGTGTGTAATCTCACACCCTTCTGGATGAATGCTAGCAATGTTCTGTGAATCGGCCGAAAGTCAAAAAGTTAGAAAATCGACAATTATGACCACTCGAGCATGCAAGAGCTCGTAATGGTAAACTGAAACTCAAATAATGATGGTAAGCCATTGAGAGTGTCACGAGCACTCTGTGAAACTGACGCTGTAACGAGCCTGACCGAACCGAAACGGGTTGAACGGGCCCAATGGGCTAATAGGCCCAAGTGAGCAAAATTGATGAAACACTATCAAATGATAGATGTGATTGCGAAATCTAAAAAATTGAGACCGAAACCATACAAAATGGGCAACACGAGTGTTTGGCCCATTTGGGCCTGAAATGGATTTTAGGCCCAATAATCTCGTAGAGACCCAAAAAGGGTCCAGTGTCACTCGAGGCGATAGTAGGCCTTCAGAGAGGTCGTTAAATGCAAAATTATTGAAATGCCCCTAGAGGGTAAATGACAATTATGGCCCTGATTATGGATTGGTTATCATGTATATGCTTTATTTACACTTTTCTACGTATGATGCATTGTATTCATAATATGTTACATGGGTTGGGTTTGATGATCAGAGGAAGTGAATTCTAGTGGCTCTACCACATTCTGTCTGGTGGCTATGCCACGTATATTCTGTTATTCTGGTGGGTCCGCCACAAATTCTGTGATTAGCAGCTTGTCTGCCATATTGGTGTGTAGGGCTGGGTGGGTTAACTTGATCCCCACAGGTGTGTAGCTTGGTACGGGGGTGTGTTGGGTTGGATTGGGTTGGGCTGCATTCTCTGTTTGCATTATCATATTTATAGGGCTAAGGCTCAGATTGTCACCGGATAGGGCCTCGGCCTAGTTTGCTTCCGTATGGGCTCGGGCCCAATTAATGACCGATTAGGGGATTACACACTGAGTTCTTATAACTCACCCCTTTTGCTTTAACCTTGCAGGTGATTTCCAGCATTAGAGGATTTGGAGCTGCGGAGAACTCTGGGGTGGCCTTACGTCGGAGTATTTCTCACGAACTTAGTAAATTTTAGATTTGCTTTATTTTAAGATTATTTTAATTTGGTTTAATATTTTGTAATAAGGCTATTGGACTTTATTTTTCTTTAAAACTTTCTTTTCCGCTATGATTTATTGCTAAAAGATTAATATGGAGTTTTCTTAAAAAAAGTTAATAAACGATTTTCCAAACTATCACGTTTTCGTAAATTATTGAATCTGATTTCTTCTATAAACAAAGTTTTTGCAAATATCAATAGTAACGCCTTTACAAGAAAACCATAAAACCAAATCTGAATTTCACTAACAATAAAGCTCGGAGTTTCAAAAAGAATATGAAGTTTTTACCGAACGCGTAGTTTTTATACAACCCTTTTATGTGACATGCCAGATCCAATCGTAACATCTAGGCTGGGTTTGGGGTGTTACACCATAGTTTTTGTCCAACCCATGCCTTAATTCAAGCAAAAATCAAGCTATAATCATGAAAAAATCAACTCTGTTCCATGATATATGGCCGGCCATGCATGAGAGATTTCTAAGGGATGTTCATGCTATTTTTAGAAAACTCTCAAGCCTTCCCACATGTATAAATACTACCTCTTATTCACCTGTCACTCATCATTCATTAATTCAAGACATTCATTTCATTCTCCTTTCTCCTCCATGCCTAAGCCTTCCATCTCCCTTCATTTTCCCATCCTCTTTTTGAGAATTCCTTTAGTAAGTAGTTCCTGAGAGAAAGTTCTCTTGGTCGACCACCTTGAGGAGTAATTTACATAAGAGCAATGATAGAAATCGGAGGAAGCCACCACGGATAGTTCTTAGTAAATCACCAAATTCATCTCAGAGTTTCTTCTTCCTTTCTCTTTAATTTTTCTTAGTTTATAAACATGTTTACAAATTATTTGATTGTTTTTTCATTCATAATTGTAACAGCCATATTTATACCTTAGTCAAAATAGTGGTCTCAGGACCACAAATCCGAGTCAGAAAAAGATTTTAATATTATTTTTGGTGTTTATGGCATGAGATTATGCATGTGTGAAAATTTTGTGTGAGAATTTTACCGATTGGTTAGTTAATTTGATAAAAGGATTAAATCACATAAAATGCAAAAGTAGCATGCTATTAAATCACATAAAATGCAAAAGTAGCATGCTATGTGTTAAAAGTGCTAAATCGTTGTGATTCATTAAATGAGAAGTCCTTATATTGTTATTATGCCATTATTAAGGTTAATGGACATAGATGACCTTAAAGTGGATGGAATTAATATTAAGTCATTAAGGCTAATTTTGGTATTTTATTATTAAAGGTTAATTAAATAAAATTAAAGCCAAAATGTTGTCATCTTTCATGCTTCATCACCGAAATTGAGAAAACAAATTAGGGCTTGAGAACTTTGACCATTTTGACATACACATTGCTTGATTAAGGTATGAAATTTGATCCATTTTTAATGATTTTTATGTTTTTATGATTGTTGTTAAGTGTACTAGCTAGCTCATGTCACAATTTTTGAATTTGATGAAGATTTTGAGTTATGCCATTGATGAAATTGTGAGCTTTGTGATGTTAGTTGATGAAAAGTGAAAGATATTTGTTGGGTTAACATGTTTTGTATTTGGATTTTTTATGAATTTGAGTATTATGGGCTAAATTGTGAAAATGATAAATTGAAGGACTAAAATGTGAAAGAAATGAAATATATGGGCTTAAATGAACTCTATGAAAATTTGACTAAGCATGAAAAATATGAAATTTTATGTATTTTGTGATTTTGTGAAATGAAGATAAAACGTTAAAATGTGAAAATATGATGGATAATTTGTAAAATGCGCTAAATATATGTATATGGATTGAATTGAATGATTTGGAGAATAAAAGAGTTAAATTGAATGTGTATAGATCAAGAACCAAAGAAAATGAAATTAGATCGGGGGAAATCGAAAGTGGTTGAGTAGTCATTTCCATCCATTCGTATATGTACGAGGTAAGTCTATGTACAAACAAATGTGTTTGAATTCAATTATTATTGCTTATCTATTAACGAAATTTTATGAATGGCTATTGGAGCTGATTATGTGAAATCTGAGAAAATTCTGCTAATGTGATGACGTCCGAAAAGCCCCATACAAACCATAGGAATAGTTAGGATACGTATGTCATGACATAGGATTCTGATATGAGTTATCATGTAAGACCAAGTCTGGGGCATTGGCATCAATTTGAGATTTACGTTTAGGACCATGTCTAGGACATCAACATCGTATATGATTTCATATAAGACCCTATCTGAGACAGAGGCATCGACATTTAATTACATGTAAGACCACGTCTGGGACGTTGGCATTGTACAAGCTTTATGAGCTATCCGAGTATCCTTATTGATTCCGATCAGTTCAACAGGCATTCCGAGATATGAGTGAATATGCGAATATGTATCCAATTCAAGTACGTATGAAATGTATATGAAATTTGGAAAAGGAAGATAAGTATGAATATGATTATTTGATATGTGAGTTATATGAAAATGTGATATGTTTATAAGCAAGTGGTTATGAACAATTGAGCTAGATGAGAAATATGAATTTGCTATTGTTTTATGTCATAGTTCATATGAATGAAATTGTTTGTAATTGTTTATGTGATAAGTTTATTTGTATATGGCTTACTAAGCTTTTGAAAGCTTACTTTGTGTATGTTTGCATTGTTTTATACATTATCGAAGCTACTGGTAGCTTGGGGATCATTAAGGATCATCACCACACTATCGAACTATATTTTGGTACCATTTGAAAATGTACATATTGAAGTATGGCATGTATAGGCTAGAGAACTTTGATTATGTTTTGAAATGTGTAAATATAGCCATGTGATATGGCCTGATAATGAATGTGATTATGGAGTGAATTTAGTGCATGCTATGTGATGCAAAATTTGGTATGTTTTGATGTGCTCATGAATGGCCAAAAGGAATGGTTAATTTTGGTAAGTTTCATGGTTGATTTGAGAAATGATATGAATTGAAATGGATTAATATAATGTATGAATCACATGTTTTTGATGTGAAATTGGTACTTTGAATTGGCATGATTGAGTTGGATTTGTATATGGAAATGAATGATATTATTACGGGTCAATTTGTGCATGATTTGGCATGTTTTTGGCTACCTTTGGGACATGAATTGATGCTTGTTTGATGCTTGTAGGTATGATCCAATTTTGGGTGGCAAATTGGCCTTGCAAATGGCCTATATTTACCCACACAGTTGAGCACACGGGCGTGTGTCTCGACTGTGTCTCTCAAGGATGCAATTCGAAGCAAGTCAGGAAGCCACACGGGATGGACACACGGGCGTGTGACTGGCTGTGTGAGCAAGTCAGTAGCCACCCTAATTTTCACACGGCCTGGCACATGGGCGTGTTTTGTGACTGTGGAGACAAGTCAGTATGTATGCCCTGTTTTGCCACGGCCTGCCCACACGGGCGTGTGACCTCTGTTACTTTGAAAAATGTTTAAGTTTCGAAAAAAATTGTATGTGCTCGGTTTAGTCCCAACCCCTTCCCAATGCATGTTTAAGGTCTCGTAGACCTTCTAAAGGGACTCTATGTGTATATTTCACTATGGAATTTTTGTGAATGTTTGATGTTAGTGAAATGTTTGTGATATGATCCGATATGTCTGGTAATGCCTCTTAACCTTAGTCCAGCGACGGATACGGGTTAGGGGTGTTACAATAATAATGACTTAAATTTTTTCAACTAGAATGGTTGCAATGCATTAATTTCTTTCGTCCAATTCATGTTTATATTATTCTATGCCTCAACTATTTATGCTTCCAATTAAAATCATTCATGTTGTTCATGCATTAAGATATGTTTGACTACATTAGAATTAATTGCTTAATCTGAACCAAAGGATAATTAATGGATGTAATAATTGGAATATGCATGCTTAATTTATATCTGAACAAGAATAAATTGAAGGTTCATAATAATTCCAAAATAACACTATTACCTTGCATAACTTTAGATTTATGTGATTAAATTGTTTCAAACCTGACTCGTCCCTATTACTTTGTAAAAATTCTAAGGAACCCTTAGTTAAATGTTGACATAGAAATATGCACATTTTTCTAAGTGATAAATTTAAGATCTCGAAAGAGCTTATGATTTTAGATTCCAAGTTCATAAATGATCGAGTTGCCTTGGAATTTTTATGGAACATTTGTTAAGCATGGTAATGAATGAATTAAATTAAAGTTGTAATTGTTCTAGCTTATTCATGTTATTTATGTTAAATCTTTCAAATTGTTGTTAAACATTCATTGCATTTTATTTTATCACATTTACATAATAGTTGTTAATTTCATTAGGACATTCATCACCTTCAAATATTTTATTTTCTTAACCAACTTGTGAATTATTAATTTTACATTTCCTAATTATCAATAAAATCTCTGTGGAGACAATACTCTTTTTACTCACTTATTACTTGATAACAACTGTGTATATTTGCACATTTCGTCGTGAATCAATGTTATCGTTGATACACTTTCTCTCTTTGGCATTACTGTTTATGCTTTGATTGGCCCAGGGTCAACTCACTCGTATATCTGCATTACATTAGTAATAGATAAGAAAATACCAGTAGAGTCAACTAAAATTTGTGGTTAAAGTAACAAATCCGCTAGGTCGATATGTGTTAGTTGATAAGATTTGTAGGAATTGTCCACTGAAAATTAGGGATTGTGACTTTTTGGCTAATTTGATGCCTTTTCCATTTAATGAATTTGATGTTATTCTCAGCATAGACTGGTTGACTTTGCATGATGCTGTTGTAATTTGTAGACAAAAGCATATTGTTCTAAAATGTGAGAGTAGTGAGTTAGTCAGTATGCCAACATTATTTCTTCTTTATCAGATCAGAAACTTATTATAAAAGGTTGCATGGTGTATTTAGTGTATATTCTTGATTCTAAAGTTTCATAATCGAAGGCTAAGTTAGTTCTGACTGTATATGATTTTGCTGATGTATTTCTAGAAGAGTTGCTAAGGTTACAACCAATCAGGGAAGTGGAATTTTCTATTGAATTGGAGTTTGTTCTGACTCAAAGCACAATTGCAAGAATTATAAGATAGAGGGTTTCTTCGACTGAGCTAATCTCCTTGGGGTGCGCAATTTTTATTTGTTAAGAACAAGGACGGGTCGATGCATTTATGTATTGATTACCAACAATTGAATAAAGTCACGATTAAGAACAAATATTTGTTACCTCGCATTGATTATTTATTTGATCAATTGAAAGGTGTGACAGTGTTTTCAAAAATCAATCTTCATTCTGGATATTATCAGCTCCGAATTAAAGATTCAGATGTGTCAAAAACAACTTTTTAAACTAGGTATGGACACTATGAATTTCTAGTTATCTCATTTGGTTTAAAAAATTCTCCAACTATATTCATGTATTTGGTAAACAAAATATTCTAGTTGTATTTAGAAAAGTTTGTTGCTTTTAACGATGACATATTGATTTATTCAACAAAAGAGATTGAGCACTCCTAACATTTGAGTACTAAATTGCAAACTTTGCACAAAAAATAGTTGTATGCAAAATTCAACAAGTGAGAGTTCTAGCTTTGAGAAATCGGGTTTCTAGGTCATGTGGTATCGATAGATGGTATATAAGTTTATCCTAGCAAGATTTTAGCTATATTGAGTTGGAAACATCCGAGAAAAATCATCAAAGTAAGAAGTTTTTTTAGGTTTGGTTGGGTATTACAGACGCTTTTTTATATGTTTCTCAATACTCGCATTATCGTTGAAGAGACTATCACAAAAAGATGTTAAATTTTACTAGTCTAATAAATGTCAACAAATCTTTGATCAATTGAAAACGATGTTAACCGAATCTCCCATATTAACTTAACTAGAGTTTGGTAAGGAATTTGTGGTATACAGTGATGCTTCACTCAATAGATTAGGTTGCGTTTTGATGCAGGAAGACAAAGTTGTAGCTTATGCTTCCTGACAACTGAAATCACATGAGAAAATGATTCACTCCATCTAAATTTCACCCCATCCGTGCATGTATCAGAAAAATTATTCGACGTACGATCTTGAGCTTGTAGCTATTTTGTCCGCCCTAACAATTTGGCGACATCATCTTTACGGAGAGAAATGCCATATTTTCACCAATCATAAAAGTTTGAAATACATAATTTCCTATAAAAAATTGAATTTAGGTCAGCGTAGATGGTTAGAGTTGTTAAAATATTATGATTTAATCATTAACTATCAACCAAGGAAAGCTAATATTGTTGCAGATGCTTTGAGTCAAAAATCATTATTTGCTTTGAGAGTCATGAATACTCATTTGATGCTTGGTGATTACAGTTCTATTTTGGCCAAGCTAAAGGGTAAACCGATGTTTTTGTAATAGATTCGTGAGGCACAGAAAAGAGACATTGAATTGATTGCTAAACGGGAACAAGTTAGAAAATTGCAATATACAGAATTTCATTTGGGTGCTGATGATTGTTTGTATGTTTGAAATAGGATATGTGTACCGAGGAATTTTGAAGTTAAGCAAGAGATTTTGCAAGAAGCTCATTACAGTGTTTACTCGATTCATCTTGGTGGTAACAAGATGTATAGTGGTTTGGAACAAATGTACTGGTGGCCTGGTATGAAATGTGTGATATGTAACACCCTAAATTTAGGCCTAGAATAAGTGGGTTCGTGTGTCGAGAGAATGGATTTTGTCGTTAAAAAAAATTATTATTGCATGTTTAGTTTAATTTTTAGGAGGTTTAGGAAGGGTTGGTAATGTTGGAAAAGTCCTAGGCTCGATCTAGGGCTTTAGGAAAAATGTTGTTTTTTTTTTAGAGAGGTTGGTGGTAGTCATAAGGCATTTAAAATATTGTTGGGTTAAAACCTATCACAAAGAAGTAGGTTGTCCGGTGGCTTGGGGTGCTTGGAATAAGTGGTGGTCGAGGTTCAAGTCTGGACTTGGCAAAAAACATTTATTAGCATAAGTGGTATGAAGGCGGAGTTTAGGCCTTCTAAATAGTTGGTCTGTTTTATGACACAAGGAAACGCTTGCCCAAAGGGCAAAGGCATTAGGAGTAGTAGGGGAGCATGGTTCTAGTCATGGCGTGCATGTTATGTTTTTTAAGTAAATCCGAGTCCGACAGAAGGTTTATAATTAATTAGGTAGGAAATATGACACAAATAAAATACGCGGCGTAGTGGTAAGGGGCGTGGACCATCGTGAAGAGGTCGGAGGTTCGAATCTGGATGTTGGCTAATAGTTTTAGATTCCTTTAGATGATATGGTCACTGGAAAATATGCTTTAAAAGAATTCGAGAATGGAACATGTCACAAGCAAAGTTGTGGTGCAGTGGCAAGAAGCGTGTTGTCGCTCTTACAGGTCGCGGGTTCGAGTTGCCTTGTCCACATTAACTTGTTATTTTGCTGCAGGCGTGTGTAAGTTGGTCGCTGGAAAGTATACCTTAAAACAAGTTGAGAATGAAATATATCACAAGAACGGTTGTGTGATGCAGTGGCGGGGCGTGTGTTGGTGCTTGGAGGGCTTGGGTTTGAGTTGCCTTGTGCACATTAACTTGTTATTTTCTGTCTTTGGCGTGGGAAGGAATTTGAATGTAATTCAAATTGAATTTTTGGCTAAATAAAGGAATTTAATTGGTGATAAGTTTGAGTCGATTAGGGAGTGTAGATTTATTTATTTATTTATTTATTTATTTATTTATTTTAGTATAAATATGGGTGCCGAAATTTTCTTTAAATAGAGAGGGGATATCTCTTCAATTTCGACATTTGAACCCCATTCTCTCAATCTTTTCTCTCCGTCTCTTCTACAAGCCAAAACCCTAGTTGCTTTCTGCAATTTTTTCTTTTGAATTCTTGAGTGTCAAACCTTTTATTTCATTCTCTTCTTCATTCTTTTTCTCTTGTGCCGATTTCTCCATTAAGCCGAAAGATGGAATCTAATCCCATTAGTATTGTTGGCCGAAACTTTGAAGGGGGAATTCGGGATTTGGTTGTGTCGACTACAAGTAGGAGATCACTCGGGATTCCAAAATCTAAGGTAAGCAAAGTATGGATTAGGCCGAAGGCCATTTATTCAAATGTTAGGATTGGATCTAACATAGTCTATGTAGGGATTTCGACAAAGACCAAGGACAAGTGATAATTTGGGATTTAGATCCACAAGGTAAATGCTTAAGATATTCGGCCAAGGCCTATTTAGTGACTTAGATCTATTTACTATTTATTCAAAAGTCGAAAACTAACCAAATCAAGTGATCTAGTGTTAGCCGATTCCAAGGGAGAAAGACTACGGAATTTGGGGATTTGATTAGTAGTGAAATCGGCAACAAGGTAAGATTTTGGTTGCGATAATCCTTTGGGATTTAATTAATTAGCCGAATGGCTTTTTGCTAAAGTGCTTAAGGTTGGCCGAATGTAGGAATTAAGGATCTAAACCATTAGATCGGGTTTTCGGGATTTCAGTGAAAGCGTTAAGTAAATCAGGTGTGTACCCCACACTAAGCCTTGATTAATTTATGGTTATGTTTTAATTAATATGTTACAAGAATATGTTATGATGTGGCTAGAGTACCATGCAATGGTACAAAGTACTCAGGTAAGTTTACCCACTCCTACTATGAGTATGATAAGATTCGCTATGGCACATATGTCAATAGTGATAAGAATGTGAAATAAAGAATGATATTGCATGATATGTTTGACATGGGGCATATAGGTGATATGTAAAGGGGAAGTGAATTGGTGGTTTTATACCCCAATATCTGAATGTGGTGACTTATGTCACAATATCTGAATGTGGTGACTTATGTCACAATATTCGAATGTGGTGACTTATGTCACAATATCTGAATGTGGTGACTTATGTCACGAATAATTATCTGGTGGCTATGCCACGAATTTTATAAGGGCGTTGAGCACGTTGACGCAATGACGCCTTGATGGTGTGTAGCGGATGGAGGGTTGACTTAGTAGTCCCACGGTGTGATGGTTGGTACGGGTGATGTGTAGCGGATGGTTATTTAGGTTTGGGTTGGGTTTGCATCATTAATTATATATGTTATTATGTATGATTTGATATGCCCGAATTTAATTGAGACTTATGTTGGTTGTACACATTGAGTCTGTTTGACTCACCCTTTGTGGGATTATTTTTGGTCACACTCGGTAATGGGCCGGTCGGTAGGAGCTCAAGTGGTGGCCATGCTCAACTCGAGAATATCTTTTTTTTATTTTGGATTTAATTTGGGTTTTTATTTGATGTAATAAGGCCATAGTTTGAACTATTTATGCATGCATTATTAATTATTTAAGTATGACACGATTTTTATTATTTCAAAGTTAAAGTCCATTTTTTTCTTAAGTATAAATATTAAATGTTTTAGCACCTAATCAACACGGGTTTTAAAATTCGAGCCCATCCCAAATCAACTGTTTTAGAAAACACGAAAAAATTTTAGCAAAGCTTCAAATATGATTCGAATGGTTTTTCCTAGAAGCATGCCAGATCTGGTCAGGGCTTGTGGGCCAGGTTTGGGGTGTTTCACAATACCAGAATTTGTATCGAAATGTATGATATGTCAGCAGGTTAAAGTCGGGAATCAAGTACTTTTAAGGTTGTTAAAGCTTGTTTTGATTCCACAGTGGAAGTGGGAATGAGTCACCATGGATTTTGTGTCAGGGTTACTATTGTTGTTGAGAAAAAAAGATGTCATATGGGTTGTTGTTTACAGATTGAATAAGTCTGCACATTTCATTCTCGTGTACACAGATTTTTCACTTAAGAAATTAGCAAAATTATATGTTTCTGAGATAGTCAGATTGTATAGCATACCATTGTCGATTAAATCAGACAGCGATCCGCAATTCACCTTTAGATTTTAAGGTAAGTTACACGAGGCTTGGGCCACTAAATTGACCTTTAGTACAACATTTCATCCACAAATTGATAGTCAGTTAGATAAAGTGATTCAGATACTCGAGGATATGCTTCGTTGTTGCGTTATTGAATTCGAAGGTAACTGGGAAAAATTTCTTCCACTAGTTGAGTTTGCTTATAACAATAGTTACCATTCAAGTATTAAAATGGCCCTGTATGAAGCTTTATATGGTCAAAAGTTTAGAACTTCATTATATTGGACGTAATTGAGTGATAAAAAGTATTGGGTACTGACTTGACCCATGAAATCGAGGAGAAAGTTAAAGTTATTCGAGATTATCATAGAGCTGCTTCTGGTCGAAAAAAAATCGTATATCAATCTGAAAAGAAAAGACATCAAGTTTTACATTGGTGAAAAAGTATTTCTGAAAGTGTCACCCTGGAAAAAGGTTTTATGTATTGGAAGAAAAGGGACACTTAGTCAGTGATTCATTGGTCTGTATGAGATTATCCAGAGAATAGGGTCGATAGCTTATCGTTTAGCTTTGTCTTTGGAACTTAAAAATATTCACAATGTTTTTCACGTATCGATGATGAGAAAGTATAAATTTGATCCCTCGCATGTGATTTCTCTGATTGAAGTAAAGTTGGGGCCTGATATGTCATATAGCGAAGAATCGATTAAAATTCTTGCTCGAGAAGTGAAAGAGTTGTGAAACAAATGTATAGCTTTAGTAAAGGTTCTTTGGCAATGACACAGATTGGAGATAGCTACCTGGGAACCTGAGGAAGCTATAAAATTACAATACCAGAACCTTTTCTCTAGTAAGATTTTTAAGGACGAAAATTCCTTTAGGGGGAAAGTTGTAACAACCCATTTTTTAGTGGTGTCAAAAACGATGGTTTCGAGACCACAATTCTAACTAGCTAGTTAGTAAATATTATTAATTTAATATTTACGAGTCTATTACAATGTAGTATTAAATTTTGGTTAGGAAATTTTAACGTTTAGATAGTTAATTGAGTAAAAAGGACTAAATTGTAAAAGCTTCAAATACATGGAAGGTTAATGGTCTATAGTTTGTTAGAACTTTCTCTAGTTACTAATCCATTCTAGCCTTCTTATCCATGAAGCCAGATGTTGTAAAGGTATGAGCAATGACAGTTAGTGTGGCAAATATGGAGAAGTAATCAAAATGACTCTACATGTGGTGGGGATTGTTTTAGTAATACAAGTATGAGTAATGATAATGTGTTAGATGTCGTAGGGATTGTTCCCTATAATTTTTTGGCTACTTGGAAAGACAAGAATGACTCTATCTTTAGTAATACAGGTAGTAACAGAAGCGATTTAGTTTGTACTAGCATATCTTAGGCCATGTGTTTTACTAATGTATGGTTGAGGATTTATTTTTTAAGCTTCAAAGTTGCTCATAACTATTAGTAGCCACCTTCATAGGGTTGGATTAAATTAAATGTGGATTGGTCTCTCATTCACTACCTTTATCAGTCAGTTATAAGAGGTGCTGTTCAAGGTTTATGTAGCGAATGGTTTCTTGGGTTTAATAGGGGTAGACTCAAATTGAAGATCGAGCAATCTATGAAGGCTTTAAATTTGTGTTGTCCAGTGGATTTCGCTCCATCAAATTCGATTTGCGATAATGCTATATTAGTTGAATTTCTCAACAAGGAATATGATGCTGGCAATACAAGCTTAGAGTTGTAGATGGTTGGTTCTGTGTTGGGAAATGTGTCTATATTGTAGTAAACTTGTAACTATTTTATATGCACCTGAACGATGAATAAATAGATAAAGTTAATTTCACATTTCACTATTATCTTTTGTGTTTCTGTCTTTCATTTTTCGCATAAATGAGAAGTTGTGACAAGCAAATATTAGCTCATTGATTGTTTAAGTTCAAACTCATGATAAGTGGCACTGTAAGAACGTTTACATTGTGAGAAAGACAACTTACTTCATTGGGTAATCTAAAGGAGTCTGTAATCCCATAAAATAATCAAAGTGAGCATTAGATTCAAATACTTAGAAATGATTATGATGTCCTCTACAATTCCAATTCAGAAGATGGCTAGTCTTTGCTATCGGAGTAGTTGACTCAACGGGTAAAGCCATAGATGTACTTATTAGAAGAATAATACATTGAACTAGACCCAAGTTGAATTAAGTCACTTGTGATGTTCATGGTGTGTCTATGATATCCCAAACCCAGCTGAGACCGCCAAACCTGAATTTTGAAAGTCACATTAGCCACCAAAGTGACTCTCCATTTCAAACATTACGAACCACACCAACCAACCATACACACCACACAATTGTAGAATATTTCATATAAAAATTAGACCTGAGTGCATGCTTTTCTAAATTATTTATTTCATTCATACAATCAAAAGGTATAAGGCGTACATTAATACTCGGCGGTCTCCCTTAGCTACAAAAAATTATTAGTTCATTTAATTATTATCACATTAAGCAAGTAATTAAAACCATCCGAATAAGCAATCAAACAAGAAATTACAATGTTCAAAAATCACAAAAAAATAGTTCGTAATGTCCGTTTACAACCCGTTGAAAATTTTAAGTCTAATTCTAGTACTAAACCCTTGGAATGACCAACATTGCCTTCACTACAAAGCTTAAAAGCTCAACACACATACTCAAAGAAAATGCCTTGCGATGGATCACTGATATGTCGCTCTCCTCGCTAACCCAAAACTATTCATCTGCAATGTAAAGTAAGAGGGACGAGATTGGGAAAGCTCGGTGAGTACACATGCATACAACATAAGTAAACAAACTAGATGTAACATCCTGAAATTGGGCCTAGTAGGATTGGGCCCATTAGGCCTTAAGCATGGAAGCATTTAAATTTTTTGGAGAACAAGAGAATGGCTTTATTTCAAGTTGAACTTATTAGGAAGGTGATTTTGGAAAGTTATGGGGTTTCTAGGAAGTTCCGGGTGTAAGTTGGGCCTTAGTAAAATTTTGTGTTTAAGCCTATTAAGGAGAGATAGTAAGTGGCATCAAGGCTTATGGAAATAGGTGAGTAATGTGCTAGCATAAATGAGCATATGGCAAGAAGGTTATGGCATCAAGTGGAGGACATGGAGAGAAGAGGTTCAAATGCCATCAAGTGCAAATTTTTGACTATCTTTTTGTATTCCTTCCGTAAGTGTCGGCCATGGGTGTATTTTTGGTAAGGTGGACTTTTTAATTTTGGCAAGGTGGCTAAGGAAATATGGTAAGGAAAAATGGATGGAAAGGAGTAAAAGAAAAGGGAAGGAATAGGGAACATGTTGGCATTTTTCGTGGGGGATGTTTTGGAAAGGTTTTATTTGGTCTATGTTCATCTTTTGGTAAAGATGATGATGGTTTGAAAAAGGGAGAGGGTAGCCAAATTTTGATGGGAGCATTTTGATAGTTTTGGTGCTTGTTAGGTCTAATTCCTTTTGGCATCCTTTGTGTTCATTCTTCCAACTTCTCCTCCCATTGCCGCAACTTCAAGACAATAGTGGACATTTTCTCTTTTCTTTCTTGTCTTGCTGAAAACACCTAGCCTTTGTGACCAATTATTTTTTTTCACTCATCTTCTCTTGAAAACTGAAACTATCGATCCTTCTTTTTTGTCTTGCTACTAGTGCCAAACTATGTTCTTCATTTCGGTTCATCCCTATTATTAAGGTAAAGGTTCTTTCTTCTTATTCATGTTGTTTGTTCTTTCTTCTCTTGACTTAGCTAAGCTAAAACTCTCATCCCTTGGCTAAACCGAACCTAGCCACTTGTTGTTATTTTAAACTCCTCTTATTCTCTTTTGATGAAGGCCGAATCAAGCCATCCTTTGCTACTACTTATTTTTCTCTTAGCCTTGGTTTCGAAAGTTGATTGGGACTGGTTGCAATAGCCAAGATGCAAGGCCAAATTTTATAATCTAGTAGGGAAGGATCGCGATTGTGGTAAGTGACTCTTGTGAGTGAGTACTTTTGGTCTTTTGGAAACTTTAAGAAATCGAGGCTAACTTTTGATCGATTTTATTTTTAGGGGGCAACGAAGAGTGGTTCTTTAGGGAATCCTAATCAAGGTGTGTAATCTCGTACTTTTCGAATACATGTTTGAAATGGTGTATAATCTCACACTTCTCTAAAATTTGCATGAAATGTTCTGTGATTTGGTCGAAATACCAAATAAAACCAGAAATCGGCATCTGTGATCACTCAGGCGTGTGTAGGTTCATAGTGGTAACCATATTTTTGCAATGAAACAGTTTTGGTCAGTAGTAGTGACGTGATTTCGAAAAATCATTAAAAATGAGAGAAATGGAATTTCAAAGTGAATAAGATATTGAATAAAATCTTTCTGTGTCTATTTTGATATGAAAGAAACAGGGAAGGAAAGGAAATTTTATTTTCTGTGATATTCTAATTTTAGTGAGACTGGTTCTAATTGACTTCGTGGTTCCCTGATCTGTCTTGGAAAAATCTTATAAAATTGTACAAAGTGAATTATGGGTTATAATTTATATGTATAGATTCCTTAGTGAGCCTATTTTCATTAGAAACAAGTGGGAGCAATATATGAAAATCGTACAGTGAGATATTTGAAATTAAGGTAAGAGAGGTTAGAATCGTTGGACAGTGAAAAAAGGGAAACTTTAAGGAATAAACTGCACTAAACGGCTAAGCCAAAAATTCTAGAAAAATTGTAGTGAGAAGATAAATGAGTTTAGATTCAAGTAAAATTTACGGATCTAAATTTTGGGCTCCCTATGTCCCAATTCCAATATGATCCCCACGCCTCATTAGTCCATATGGCTCCCGAAAGAATTCCTATGGTTAAAAAGATAAACCCGAAACTAATAATATGATAACTCCAATAATCCAATTGTTGAGTCAATTGATATCTGTAATAATTTTTATAAGAAATAAAATAATCAAAAATGGAAAATGTTCAATTGGAACATGAAAACGTGACTGAATTTGTCCTAGTTACTCTTCGGGACAAAGTGGAAGAAGGGTGGAGATTCTCGAACGAGGAAAAGGACCCAATGTGTAGCATCCTAAATAATTGGGCATCATTATGTTGCTTAATGTTGGTTTGGGTTACTTGGAGATAGAATAAATATTATTATTTAAGTGTGCATTTGAGTAAAGAAATTTAATGACCTTAAGACTTAAATTAATTAAGTGCTAAAAGTTGGCATAAGTGAGCTAGTAGTAAAGAGGAGATGGCGCCATAAGTGTTCCTAGAGGGAAGGAGTTCGAAACACCTGGCAAGCAACAAGGAAATTTTATTTTTTTTTTGCTTTAACCTATGCATGTGTCGGCAAGGGGATAAGGTTGGATGAGTTGTATTGTTTTATTTTTGGTAAGTAGACTAAAGGAATAAGGTAATTGTTAACTTATGGTAGGGAATCAAGAAAGTTTGGAAAGATAAGGGACATGAGGCAAGTATCAAGGAAAAGGTTTTGGAAATTATTTCATGGTCATTTGACCAATGAATTTGACTGACAATGTGGCTAGGGGAGGTTGGCGATTATGTTAGTATCTTGGCTAGGAAGGGATTTGTTTTGGTCATTCCTAACATCTTGTGCAAGTTTTGCAATTCTTTTCTCAACCTTTCTCCTTTGGCGAATTTGATCCTTTGGTAAGCCTTATTCTTTTGACCATTTGGTCATTTTAGTACTCTTTTGTATGCCTTTTCAAAGTGCCAAATCTCCCATACCAAAAGGCCATTCTTTTCTTTTCTTTTCTCCATTGTCAATTGTACTTTGCTCCTAAACTCATCTCTTTCTTTCTCTTTTCTTCTCTTTGAAAACCGAATCCTCATCATCATCTCTTTCTCTCATCTTTTAATTTTCTTTTCAATCATAGTTTCTCCATAATATTCTCTCATGGCTGAATGTTAGTGTGCCTTTGCCGAATCATTTTCTCTTTTCTTTGGTTTTTCATAGCCGAATCTCTCTCTATTCATAGCATCCTTCTCAATCGTTTCTTCTCAACCGTGAACATAAGGTAAGAGTTATTTTAGTTTATTTTAGTTAATAATGGTTTTGGCTGAATCTTGATGGTGATAAGAAGGATCTCTTAGATCAAATTTATCGTTCATTCTATTAACGTTTTCATTCGTTATACTGTAGTGCGATAGTGGAAAATCGAAACTCAAGTGTTCGTGTATATCTTAGAATGTTGGAATCGATTTAAGGTGTTGAGGGAACGTTTTTGGTCGATTCTCATATTGTGGAGCAAGGATCTTTGTGGTAAGGAAATCTCACTCTTAAAACCTTTAGTATTATTTTTGATATATTATTAGGTTGGATTAACGATCTTTTGTCATTAAAGACATTCAAAATAGGGAAGAAAAGGCGGTGTTTAGTCTTGAAGAGAGGTGGTTCATAAATCCACCTATTACTAAGCGAATGGTCATTTTTGAATTTGGGATTTTCCACGGGTTGCGGACCATCAACAGAAATCAATTATTTGAAGTAGTTCGTACTCCCGAGCCATTGTACGTTAGTGGATTCTCAGCGAACAACGAATCGATAAACGAGGAGAAACCAAAAATTGAAGTGATCCAAAATCAAAGGGGTAAGGATTTGGATCGAATATCAATAGTATATTTTTATACATGGTAGTGTTCTAATGGATCGTAATATGTTCAGGTGTTGAAGAGCAGGAAGGTTTAGTACTTACGATATCAAGGTGTGTAACTTCACACTTTTCTCGGGTTGGATGTCATTCGTGGTAGTAAGTAAACTCGAAAAAAAATGACAAAATCGTTATATTACGAAATAACGGGTATTTTGGTGAAATTACATGAAAACGGATAATATGGTGAAAATTATGAAAAAGCCCTCGATGAGTTAGATGGTAAAATGCAAATTTTTATGTCTTTGTAAAAATAGGCCGATAAGTTTGATAATTAGTAAATGGGCCGAAAAATTATGCTAGTTAGTAAAATGGGTCGAAATCCCTAATAATTAACAAATGGGCTGAAATCTCTGCTAGATCAAAATTGGGCCGAAATCTTTGCTAGATCGTAAATGGGTCGTAATCTCTATTAAATTGTTAAACGGGCCAAAATCTCTGCTAGATCGATAAATAGGCCGAACTCTTTGGTAGATCGTAAATTTGGGCTTAAGATGCTAAATTGTTAAATGGGCCAAATGTTATTTTGTAATTTTGGGCCTTAATAAAAATTGGAAATATTGACTCTTATGTTAATGGGCCTTTTTGATAAAATTATTATGTGATCATAAGCTATTTTGCATACATGTTGCATGGGTTGGGATTAACGATGAAGAGAAGAAAGGCCTGTTGCCAAAAATCTAGTTCGGTGGCTCTGCCACAAAATAATTAAATGGCTATTTGCCTCTAGTTCGGTGGCTCTGCCACAAAATAATTAAATGGCTATTTGCCTCTAGTTCGGTGGCTCTGCCACAAATAATTATTGGCTCAATGCCTCTAGTTCGGTGACTCTGTCACAATCTAGTTCGGTGGCTCTGCCACAAATATAAAATGGCTTAATGCCTACGATTGGTGTGATGGCGGGGTGGGTTGACTTGATCCCCACAGGTGTGATGGTTGATGCGGGGGTGTGTAGCTGATGGAAATTAGGTTTGGGAAGGGAACATCATTTTACATGCATATCACTAATTATATTGTTAATCCTGCTAATAGGCTCAAGCCCAAAACTATGACTTGATGTTTTGGCCCAGTGGATAAAGTAAGTGAGTTATACACTGAGTTTTGAGTAACTCACTCCTCAAATTTTTCATCTCGGGTAATGGAAATTGGCGTGGACTTGGGCGAGGATGACTTCGTGGAGGCCATCTTGCAAAACATGGGTTTATTAAACTTCAAACTTTTAATAAGTACTTTCTATAATTTACTATTTTGGGTTTAATGTAATAAGGGCCTCTATTAATATTTTATGGATTTTTATGTGTGGTTGGTTTAAAACTATATTTTGGACATTTTAATATGGGCTTATGATTATATGATGTTTTCTTGAAATAAATTGGGTTTTCAGTTACATGAAATTTCTTTATCATTTATTATATATATTTTGAATTCTTATAAAAATTTACCTAAGGATTTTGATAACACAATATTAATGATGTTTTCAACTAATGTTTTCTAATATACATCAAATTTAAAATATTCTTTTGGTTTTATTAAACCTTGTAATTAAAAATAATTTTGAAGATTTCGATACACTGTCATTATTAAGATAGTTCGATTTATGTAACAATTCAAATCTAGTCTTAACGCATAGACCGGGTTTGGGGTGTTGCATTTAATGGTATCGAGCGAGTTTCAAAACTCGATTGTGGTTGGGTTCTACAAATAATTTTTGTATGAAATTATTTCGATTATGTTTAAAGATCGATGGCACCACAAGCATCCGCAACAAGTCAAGTAAGTATTCATTGTTAAATGATTATTATTATGATGATGATATGACCATAGGAACAGTCTAGAACTTCTAGTTTTAGATGTTAAAATTCGTATAGATTGAGACTATAGGATGTGTTGCGAAAAACAACTTTATCTCTCAAATCTCATAAAACATCGTTAATAAACATTTGAAACAATTTTTGATTCATAAAATTTGTAATCGATTAAATCGAATTAGTCATCATGAGCACCGAGAGGGCGTGGTCGTGGGCGCGTAGATGTGGCGTGGTAGAGGCCGAGGTCTTTGGATGAAGCACCAAATCATATGCCGGAAATGGATGCACCTGCGTCACTTGTAAGTGGGACGGGATCATAGGATAATATGGAAGAAGACAATGCTTTGACACAAGCAATGCTGCGAGTCCTGGAAAGGGTCGCCGGAACTAGAATTGAGCCAACAACTCGTGGGTCAATTTTGGAACGACTCAAATCAAATAATGCAGAAGTTTTTAGAGGAGTTTCCGGTGTAGCTCTGAATGTGGCTGAATATTGGCTTGAAGCTGTGGAGCGAATTATGGATGATATGGAATGCACTGTTGAGCAGAAACTGAAAGGAGCTGTGTCCTTGCTTAGAGACGAGGCGTATCAATGGTGGCTTACTGTTCGTGAAGGCACCGAAGCTGCACTGATTACTTTGGAGTTCTTTAAAGCTGCCTTCCAAGGAAAATATGTTGGAACGAGTTATGTAGACGCCCGAAGGAAGGAATTCTTGAATCTTGTCCAAGGGAGTAAGACTGTGGCAGCGTATGAAGCTGAGTTTTTACGTTTGAGTCGATATGCTCGGACAATAGTATCAATAGATCATGAACATTGTGTGCGTTTCGAGGATGGGCTTAATGATGAGTTGAGGGTTCTGATTTCCCCACAACAAGTTAGAACTTTTTGCATGCTTGTGGAGAAGGCCAAGATAGCCGAAGAGGCTAAGAACTCAGAACGTCAGAATCGGGAAAGATTTAGGAACAAGAGAGAGACACAGCGGTCGGGTTCTTCAAAGAGATTTTAGAAGAGGCCTCGAAATGATGAACCGACTCAAGGTAGAACACCAGTAACTAATAATCAAGCTCGGGATTGTCTTGAATGTGGAAAAAGGCATTTTGGTGAATCTTTGGAGGAAAAGCAGTAGCTTGTTACAAATGCGGTTCAATGGATCACCGATAGAAATTGTCCTCGGCGTATGGATACGACTCAAGTTCGTAATAATGATGCAATGATGGCGGAGGTACTCGGCTGACCACCGAGAGGTCGTGGACCGGTCGTGGTGGAAATGGGGTGGGCGTGGTCAAGGTGCACCGGGTCGAGGCAATGGTCCTAGAGGGAACACGGATGCAAGATAGCTTGGACTGGTCTATGCAGTTAGACGTCGCGAGGATGGCAATGCCCCTGATGTGATAACTGGTACGTTCTTCATCTTCGATGTACCTGTTATTGCTTTAATAGATGTTGGTTCTACCCACTCACATGTTGTTAGCACCATATCTGGAAACCTGAATATAGAATCTAAAATTACATATAGTGAGATGACAGTAATTAGTCCTTTAGGACAGTCGGTAATTGTTAATAAAATGTTTAAAGACGTGCCCTTGGAAATTCAAGAGGAGGTATTCTTGGCGAATTTGATGGAATTGCCTTTCGGCGAGTTCGATCTCATTCTAGGCATGGATTGGTTGGTTAAACATCGGGCGCAATTGGATTGTGCTGAAAAATGAATGTCAGCAAGAACCTCGGATGATAAGGAAGTCATAATGATTAGTGAACGAAGGAACTACTTGGCAAATGTGGTATCTGCGTTGAAGGCAGAGAAGTTGGTTCGAAAAGGATATGGAGCATTCTAGCCTTTATCGTGCTTTGGATGCCAAAGAGTTATCTCGTGAATGATGAGAACGGTGAAGGAATTTCGGATGTTTTTCCCAAGAACGTCCGGTATACCTCGGATCGGGAAGTAGAATTTGGCATTGAGCTTTTGCACGAGCGACTCTAGTGTCCATTGCTCCTTATAGAATGGCAAGAAGGAGTTGGCAGAGCTTAAAGCTCAAATTCAAGAATTGCTAGATCGAGGATTTATTCGACCAAGTGTGTCTCCGTGGGGAGCACCAGTTTTGTTCGTCAAGAAGAAGGATGGATCGATGCGTATGTGCATTGATTATAGACAATTGAATAAATTGACGATCAAGAATCGGTATCCTCTGCTGAGAATTGACGACTGTTTGATCAATTAAAAGGAGCTTGCTTTCTCAAAATTGATTTGAGACCGAGTTATCACCACTTAAGGTGAAAGAAGCGAGATATTTATAAGACGGCATTTCGGACTCGTTCACGGACATTATGAGTTTGTAGTGATGCGTTTGGATTAACCAATGCACCACCGCATTTATGGACATGATGAACCGAGTCTTTCAACCATATTTAGACCAGTTTATGGTAGTGTTCATAGATGACATTTTGGTTTATTCAAGAAATGATGAGGAGCATGACACGCATTTGCGTATAGTATTGCAGCTACTTCATGATAAGCAACTTTATGCCAAATTCAGTAAATGCGAATTTTGGCTAAAGGAAGTGACTTTCTTGGGTCATGTGGTATCAGCTGAAGGAATAAGGGTGGATCCTCAGAAGATTGAGGCTATTTTGGATTGGAAACCACCAATGTCGGTAGTTGAAATTCGGAGTTTCTTGGGGCTGGCTGGTTATTATAGACGCTTTGTTGAGGGTTTTCGTTGATTCTTTGCACCTAACTAAAGCATTGCGGAAGGAGTTCCGTATATTTGGACCGGAAAACAACGGGAGAGTTTCGAGAAATTGAAGAAGATCTGACGGAAGCTCAGTTTAATTCGATCGGAGGTGGAAAAGAATACACTATTTATTGTGATCGTCTCACACGGTGCAGGTTGTGTCTTGATGCAAAATGGAAAGGTGGTGGCTTATGCTTCTCGTCAATTGAGACCGCATACGAAGTAAACTACCCTACTCATGATTTGGAGTTAATGCGGTGGTCTTTGCTTTAAAGATTTGGAGGCACTATCTCTACGGTGAGAAATCTATCATTTACACGGATCACAAGAGTCTTAAATACCTCCTTACCCAAAAGGAGTTGAATTTGAGACAAAGAAGATGGGTAGAATTATTAAAGGATTATGATTTCTCAATCGAATATCATCTGGAAAGGCTAACGTGGCGGTGACGCGTTAAGTCGTAAGCGATGTCGATTTGAGAGCATTGTTTGCTCATTTGAGTTTGTATGAGGATGGGAGTTTGTTAGCGAACTTGGTGAAGCCTCGTGGCTGGAACAAATCAAGGAAGCAGACATCAGATGAAAAGTTGGGACCTTTATTCCAGCAGGTTGATAGGTGTGAAATCGAGGATTTTGGAATAAACACGGAAGGTGTGTTGTGCTTTCGAGGAAGAGTTTGTATGCCTAAGGACTCAGATCTGAGGCAAATGGTTCTACGGAAGGCGCATAGTAGCCCTTATGCTATGCACCCCGGAGGAAATAAGATGTATCGAGATCTCCGTGAACAGTATTGGTGGCCAGGGTTGAAGCGTGAGATTTTTGAGTTTGTGGGAAAATGTTTAACTTGTCAGCAAGTGAAAGCGGAGCATCAATTACCGTCAGGTTTATTACAGTCAGTAAAGATTCCTCTTTGGAAATGGGAGCGGATAACTATGGATTTTGTTAGTAGGTTACCTTTAACACCTACTAAGAAAAATTACTTTGGGTAATAGTTGATCGTTTGTGGCTGCTCATTTCCTACCGGTTCGTCTGATTACTCGTTCTGAAGTTGGCAAAGTCATATGTATCGAAATTGTGAGGTTGCATGGGGTACCAGTATCTATTATATCGACGGGGATCCCGATTTACATTACGATTTTGGAAAGCTCGCATGAAGCCTTAGGGACAAAGTTGAATTTCGATCGGCTTTTCATCCTCGGTCGATGGACGATCGAAAAGAGTAATTAAGATATTGGAAGACATGTTAAGGGGATGTGTGATCGACTTGAGAGGTAGTTGGGAGGATTTTCTACCACTTGGCGAATTTGCGATAACAATAGCTATCGGTCTAGCATTGGATGGCACCCTATGAGGCATTGTATGGTCGTGGGTGTCGTACTCCCACTTGTTGGACCGAATTAATGAGCGATAGATGTTGGGTCTGAGATGATATCTGAAATAGAGGAAAAGGTAAAAGTTATTCGAAACGCGGTTAAAGGAAGCCTCGGATAGAGCGAAGTCGATATGGAGACTGAAGCGTAAGGATATCGAGTTTGATGTGGGAGACCGGGTCTTTCAAGGTCTCACCTTGGAAGAAAATTTTGATTCGGAAGAAGGGTAAGTTGAGCCCTAGATTCATTGGGCCATATCGTGTGATGAAGCGTGTTGGTCCGATGGCTTATCAGTTGAATTACCTCCGGAGTTGAGTCAAATTCATAATGTTTTCATGTTTCCATCTTTGAGACGTTATAGATCGGATCCATCTCATATAGTCTGGTAGAGGAGGTGGAATTAAAATCGACTTGTCTTTTGAGGAAGAACCGAAGGGAAATTTTAGGCCGAGATTTGAAAGTACTAAGAAAGAAGACCGTCCAGTTGGTCAAAGTTTTATGGCAAAATCATGGAGCGGAGGAAGCTACATGGGAGCCTGAGGATGCAATTCAGCAACAATATCCTCACCTCTTTTAATCAGGTAAATTTCGAGGATGAAATTTTCTTTAAGAGGGGTAGAATTGTAGCATCCTAAATAATTGGGTGTCATTATGTTGCTTAATGTTGGTTCGGGTTACTTGGAGATAGAATAAATATTATTATTTAAGTGTGCATTTGAGTAAAGAAATTTAATGACCTTAAGACTTAAATTAATTAAGTGCTAAAAGTTGTCATAAGTGAGCTAATAGTAAAGAGGAGATGGTGCCATAAGTGTTCCTAGAGGGAAGGAGTTCGAAACACCTGGCAAGCAACAAGGAAATTTTATTTTTTTTGCTTTAACCTATGCATGTGTCGGCAAGAGGATAAGGTTGGATAAGTTGTATTGTTTTATTTTTGGTAAGTAGACTAAAGGAATAAGGTAATTGTTAACTTATGGTAGGGAATCAAGAAAGTTTGGAAAGATAAGGGACATGAGGCAAATATCAAGGAAAAGGTTTTGGAAATTATTTCATGGTCATTTGACCAATGAATTTGAACTGACAATGTGGCTAGGGGAGGTTGGCCGATTATGTTAGTAGCTTGGCTAGGATAGGAATTTGTTTTGGTCATTCCTAACATCTTGTGCAAGTTTTGCAATTCTTTTCTCAACCTTTCTCCTTTGGCGAATTTGATCCTTTGGTAAGCCTTAATCTTTTGACCATTTGGTCATTTTAGTACTCTTTTGTATGCCTTTTCAAAGTGCCAAATCTCCCATACTAAAAGGCCATTCTTTTCTTTTCTTTTCTCCATTGTCAATTGTACTTTGCTCCTAAACTCATCTCTTTCTTTCTCTTTTCTTCTCTTTGAAAACCGAATCCTCATCATCATCTCTTTCTCTCATCTTTTAATTTTCTTTTCAATCATACTTTCTCCATAATATTCCCTCATGGCCGAATGTTAGTGTGCCTTTGCCGAATCATTTTCTCTTTTCTTTGGGTTTTCATAGCCAAATCTCTCTCTATTCATAGCATCCTTCTCAATCGTTTCTTCTCAACCGTGAACATAAGGTAAAAGTTATTTTAGTTTATTTTAGTTAATAATGGTTTTGGCCGAATCTTGATGGTGATAAGAAGGATCTCTTAGATCGAATTTATCATTCATTCTATTAACGTTTCCATTCGTTATACTGTAGTGCGATAGTGGAAAACCAGAACTCAAGTGTTCGTGTATATCTTAGAACGTTGGAATCAATTTAAGGTGTTGAGGGAACGTTTTTGGTCGATTCTCATATTGTGGAGCAATGATCTTTGTGGTAAGGAAATCTCACCCTTAAAACCTTTAGTATTATTTTGATATATTATTAGGTTGGATTAACGATCTTTTGTCATTAAAGACATTCAAAATAGGGAAGAAAAGGGCGGTGTTTAGTCTTGAAGAGGGAGGTTCAAAATCCCCTCTTACTAAACGAATGGTCAAGTTGAATTTGGGATTTTCCACCGGGTTGTGGACCATCAACCGAGGGAAATCAATTATTTGAAGTAGTTCGTACTCCCGAGCCATTGTATGTTAGTGGATTCTCAGCGAACAACGAATCGATAAACGAGGAGAAATCGAAAATTGAAGTGATCCAAAATCAAAGGGGTAAGGATTTGGATCGAATATCAATAGTATATTTTTATACATGATAGTGTTCTAATGGATCGTAATATGTTTAGGTGTTGAAGAGCGGGAAGGTTTAGTACTTACGATATCAAGGTGTGTAACTTCACACTTTTCTCGGGTTGGATGCCATTCGTGGTAGTAAGTAAAATCGAAAAAAAAATGACAAAATCGTTATATTATGAAATAACGGGTATTTTGGTGAAATTACATGAAAATGGCTAATATGGTGAAAATTACGAAAAAGCCCTCGATGAGTTAGATGGTAAAATGCAAATTTTTATGTCTTCGTAAAAATAGGCCGATAAGTTTGATAATTAGTAAATGGGCCAAAAAATTATGCTAGTTAGTAAAATGGGCCGAAATCACGATAATTAACAAATGGGCTAAAATCTCGCTAGATCAAAATTGGGCGAAATCTTTGCTAGATCGTAAATGGGCCATAATCTACATTAAATTGTTAAGCGGGCGAAATCTACGCTAGATCGATAAATGGGCGAACTCTTTGCTAGATCGTAAATTTGGGCTTAAGATGCTAAATTGTTAAATGGGCCAAATGTTATTTTGTAAATTTGGGCCTTAATAAAATTGGAAATATTGACTCTTATGTTAATGGGCCTTTTGATAAAATTATTATGTGATCATAAACTATTTTGCATACATGTTGCATGGGTTGGGATTAACGATGAAGAGAAGAAAGGCTGTTGCCAAAAATCTAGTTCGGTGGCTCGCCACAAAATAATTCAATGGCTATTTGCCTCTAGTTCGGTGGCTCTGCCACAAAATAATTAAATGGCTATTTGCCTCTAGTTCGGTGGCTCTGCCACAAATAATTATTGGCTCAATGCCTCTAGTTCGGTGACTCTGTCACAATCTAGTTCGGTGGCTCTACCACAAATATAAAGTGGCTTAATGCCTACGATTGGTGTGATGGCGGGGTGGGTTGACTTGATCCCCATAGGTGTGATGGTTGGTACGGGGGTGTGTAGCGGATGGAAATTAGGTTTGGGAGGGGAACATCATTTTACATGCATACCACTAATTATATTGTTAATCTTGCTAATGGGCTCAAGCCCGAAGCTATGACTTGATGTTTTGGCCCAGTGGATAAAGTAAGTGAGTTATACACTGAGTTTTGAGTAACTCACTCCCTCAAATTTTTCATCTCAGGTAATGGAAATTGACGTGGACTTAGGCCGAGGATGACTTCGTGGAGGCCATACTACAAAACATGGGTTTATTAAACTTCAAACTTTTTAGTAAGTACTTTCTATAATTTACTATTTTGGGTTTAATGTAATAAGGGCCTCTATTAATATTTTATGGATTTTTATGTGTGGTTGGTTTAAAACTATATTTTGGACATTTTAATATGGGCTTATGATTATATGATGTTTTCTTGAAATAAATTGGGTTTTCGATTACATGAAATTTCTTTATCATTTATTATATATATTTTGAATTCTTATAAAAATTTACTTAAGGATTTTGATAACACAATATTAATGATGTTTTCAACTAATGTTTTCTAATATACATCAAATTTAAAATATTCTTTTGGTTTTATTAAACCTTGTAATTAAAAATAATTTTGAAGATTTCGATACACTGTCATTATTAAGATAGTTCGATTTATGTAACAATCTAAATCTATTCTTAACGCATAGACCGGGTTTGGGGTGTTGCACAATGACTTCGAAAGAATTGAACGAGGAGCCGTATGAGATGAAAATCTCATGTACGGTTCTGTAAAGTGGCGATAAGGGTGACTTATCATCAACTTTTCCACTATCACCCCAAAAACCAAACTACGCCTTACGTAAAGTTGCGAGTACGATTAACCTCTGGGTTTGAAATCACTGCTTATATACCTGGTATTGGCCATAATCAATTTAGTCAATATGATGCAGATGGACAGTTTCAATTTTTTTGCCCCAAATTAGTAGTTAAGTCCGGGGTTGCAAAATTACGAAAATACCCTTAGATGATAAATTACCGAAATACCCCTGGGTTGCGAGATTACCAATTTACTGAAATTCCCTTATGGGCCGAATTACGAAAATTTCCCTTATGGGTCGATTTTTTCAAAATGCCTTAACGGGCCGAATTGCTGAAATGCCTCTAAAAGTGCCGAATTACGGAAATGCCCTAATAGGCGGATTTGATAGATTGCTTAATGGGCCGATTTGATAGATTGCTTAATGGGCCGAATTGATAAATTGCTTATTGGGCCGAATTGATATATTGCTTAATGGGCCGAATTGATATATTTCTTAATGGGCCAAATTGATATATTGCTTAATGGGCCGAATTAATATATTGCTTAATGGGCCAAATTGATATATTGCTTAATGGGCCAAATTGATATATTGCTTAATGGGCCAATTTGATAATTTACTTTAAAGGGTCGATTTGCAAAGTGTAAATGGGCCAAACTTTTGTCTGAATTAATTATTGTTGTTATATTTGTAAATATCATGATTTGCTATGTATGATGCATTTACATGATTTTGCATGGGTTGGGAAAATGTTGAAGAGAAGAAGTTCCGGTGGCACTACCACAAATATGTTTGATAATATGATACTCTATAATTCTGGTGGCTTGCCCACAATTAAATTTGATATAAATGGCATAATGCCTGCGATTGGTGTGTTGGCGGGGTGGGTTGACTTGATCCCCACAGGTGTGTTGGTTGGTATGGGTGGTGTGTAGCGGATGGATTATTAGGTTGGTTTGGGATTGCATTACATTCATTTGATTCATTTGATATATTTTGTTTGGTAAATGGGCTTTGGCCCAAGATTATGCTTTATGGGCTTCAACCCAAGTTATTATAAATGGGCTTTGGCCTAAGTTATTGTTATATGGGCTCAGGCCCAAATTTTTGCTAAACGGGTTCAAGCCCAGTGAAAAACGGTAAGGGGATTATACACTGAGTTCTTATAACTCACCCCCTTTCCTTTCTTAATCCCACAGAGGTAGCGCTCGATGACGAGGACTTGGGGCCATGGATGACTCGGTGGAGGCCATACTTCATAAATGATGTTTGCAAACATTAGTAAACTACTTTTCCATATTATTTCGTTACCTTTACTATTTTGGGTTTTAAAGTTGTAATAAGGGCTCTGGGGTAAACTTTATTTTGCTTTATGTTTGGACGCATTTATTATGTTACTTGAATTATTTTTAAAATGGGGATTTTTCTAAAAGCATAACTAATGGATTTTCCAAAGTTGATTAATAAATGGATTTTATAATAAAATTTTACAAATGATTTTAACTCGGACTTTCTTTCAAATTATTGATGACATTTTTAAAAGTCACGATTTTTAAGTTCACTACCTTGATTTTTGATTCATCAATCAACCTCTCAAAAATAGTTGAATTTTATGAAATATTTACATCCAGACTTGTTTTCTCCGTATTTTATCAAATATTTCAAATCAAATTTGTTTTCTTGTTTATAACAAATTAATATCTATTTTAGTACGAATCACAAGGATTTTTATGTTTTCCTCATGTGACACATCAGATTCAGTCATAACGCATGGACCGAGTTTGGGGTGTTACACTAGACATATTAGGATTTAAACATACCTTAATGATACATATATAACACAATTTTCATGCTCAACACAGTGATATATTGGCAATTCATGAAAATGAAACATAGTAAAATTATATACTCATTGGATAAATGGTCTCCAAAACACACCACATGGCTCATAAAGTCATATGCTATCTTCGTGTACTTGTAGCGCGTATGCTCACACTCTCCAAACACACCACGCATCTATGATGATTGGAGTTATGCTCGACATTCCCTTATCTCTCCAACACTATATTTGGGCCATAATGCCTAACACATAATAAAAAGGGTTAGTACTCACAATCCTATGGCATGCCACTGATATCCAATGGTTTCAAGTGTTCAAATTGCCAACATATCTATTTAATCACATTTTATTTCACAATATAATTGGCTCGCATTACTGTTGAGCTCGCACTTAGCATTTCACAATAATATAATTTTGCACTAATCAAAACTCGTAATATCATAAATCTCATAATTCACTTAGGGTTCGTGCATACATAAATGCGCATTATCAATAAAATTTGCATGTTATAAGAGTCCAAATTATACTATTTATTCTTACATCTGTTCGTAAATAATACAAAAACATATACAAATATATATACATATTTATTTAGTGACCTTTATCACTACAAATTTTAAAAATACATCAAAAGTCTCAAAATTTTATATATTATATAAAATCATACCCATAATTATCTATGTTGCATACAATAGAACCATGCCTATATTTTATATTATATAAAATAAAGTCATGCATATATATTATATAAAATTAAACCATTCATATATATAATATACGTATAACCACCCACGTGCATATATATATATATATATATATATATATATATATATATATCTATTACTACCCCACTCACATATATATTATTTATATAGCACCAAAACATATGCATATATATATTACTAGCTCCCCATTTCTATATTATATATATAACACGCACTAATATATATTGTATACAAAATAAAGTCTATGTATATATAATTATAAGTTCACGCATTTTGACTATTAAAATCGTACAATGTATATACTCAATGATTCAACTAAAATTGTAAGGATTTGTACAAGGAAGAAGTCAAAGTTCTCATCTCATTAGTGGGGGCTCGCAAGCCTCACTTCAACTCTCTAGATCTCGTAATTCATGCTAAAGTACGACATACAAAGGCACTCACCTATAGCTCACCATGGCTCGTTGAACTAGACAACTTTATGCTTGCCTTTACCCCGATTTGTTGAGGCTCTACTAACATTTTCATCCTCACAAAAAAATATACATATTACTAAGCATTCAAAAACAATCTAGCTTATCTCTTTGTGTTCATACAACGACTCTTCAGTCACACATACTTATTCGACTTATTTCGTACAATCTATTTCGCTTAATCTCTTCTTTTTAACTTAATTAAATCCTTAATTTCTACCTCCTAACCCCCTAACTTGGGCCTAATTATAGATCTAGATCTCTAACTTTGCTCCATTTCTTTAATTAATAATTTTTTTGAAAAAACATTGTTCATCCTCGTTCTCAAAAGAAAATCATTTAATTAACGCAATTAATTAAAGATTTTGATAAATTGAAACTTCTTAATCTCATCAAAATATGCTACAAATCATTTTAAAAATATCTCTTAGCTCTTTATTATGAGATTCACCATTTTTATGCAAAAGATAGCTCTAAAACAATGGATCTGTAATTTTCTTACTTAGATCTATGAAAATTCAAATTAAAATACCTAATAAAAATTTAATGCATAAGAAAATAATAGGTAAGGATTAAATTGCATGAATTTCATTTTTAGAGCAGGGACTAAATTATAAAGAAATTAAAAGTATATATGTTGGACTAAATTGGATGAGAAATATATTAAATTAGGTTAAATTTATTCATATAGATCCAAATAGACCTCGTGCGGAGTTAGATTGGGAAAAAGGAAAAATATTGGATTAATTGCCTTCGTATATACGTATACTCGTCAAGGTAAGTTCGTCTAATTAAATTGTGTAATTATATGCTTTAATTGAATTATATGTATGTGATTTGCATTATTGTCATATATGAATACCAATCGCATATCCGATGACGTATGATGATTGCTGAGTCTTGTTTGAACTTTAGGAATACGTAGGATACAAATGACATGTCATTAGGGTTATCGATTTCAGCTCGTATGAGCTTACCGTTATTCAACTCGCATGAGCTTACTACTACTTAGCTCGTATGAGCTTATCGATTACAGCTCGTAAGAGCATACCGATTCAGAGCTAGTATGAGCATACGTGTACCATAATTGACGGATTACAATTTAGTACACCTCGTGTGTGCTACCCAAGTATCCAACAATATTCTAAATGGTTCAACAGGCAATATTCTATTACAAGATTATATGAGTTCGATATGAACTACTTCAAGTAATCACATGAAATACATGGAAATAATGTTGCATGATATATATTGATATATGAAATGATTGATACATGTATATAAAATGTGAATATTTGTTGAGTTCATCCATGAATATTCAATATTATATGTGCTTCATATAGCTAACATGTTGGTGATTATGTGTTTAGGCTTTTGGCCAATTTGGTTGGGATATGCTATGTTTACTTATCTTAATTGTGATTTAAATGGTAAGTTAAAGTCTATGTGATACGAACTTACTAAGCTTAAATGCTTACTCTGTGTTATTTTTCGTGTTTTATAGTGATTCAGCAGCTTATTTGGGTTGGAAGCTCGTCGGAGCTATATCACGCTCTCCATCGGCTCACTAGGTACTTTCGGTTGTTTAATTTTGGTTATAATGGCATGTATAGGTTATTTTGGCTAATGTTAGCCTATATGTGTTTTGTTGAGATTGGCCACTTATTTGGCTTGTGTTTTGGCACATTTTGGTTTGTGCATAATTGCCTTATATTGTAACACTCCTTACCCGTGTTTTACACCGAAACTGGATACGAGGTGTTATCGTACTTAACTCACATGGTCGTACAGCTTTGGGCTATCCAATTTTAATTCCAAATAAAAAAATTTCCATACACACCTCTAATATCCTTATAATGGACCTACAAGGCCCTAAACATGCTTTCGAAAGGTTTCGGAGATGAATCGAAAACTTTTACGCACTTAGGAAAATTTTACCTAAATAGGGGCCACACGCCTGTGTTCGACACCCATGGTCGACACTGACTTGTATGACACGACCTAGCACATGCCATATGGCTAGCCCATGGTCGCCCCTGACTTAATCCACACGGCCTATCACACACCCGTGTGCTTCAACCGTGTGCGATTTAAATTCCAAATTCAAGGTGCAAACTTCACACGGCTGGGCAACACGCCCATGTCCGTAGCCATTCCTTCCACACGGCTGAGACACATGGCCGTGTCTCTGCCCTTGTGCTTACTACAAAGCTTACTGACTTGTAAAACTAACATGCATGGGACACACGACCTGGTCACACACCCATGGGACTGACCGTATGTCACACACGGCCTAGACACATGCCACTGAACTTACCGTGTGGACAGGAACAAGGCTATTTGACAAGATCTTTACGCCCCTCTAGCTCACACAACATAAATTCATTCATCATATCACTAAACAACTTATATTTTGCAATATAAACTTCCATGAATAACTACATCTTTTCATTTATATAACAAGGTGAGCCATCAGCGGTGGCAATATACAAAATAGTTTATCTTTCAAAGAGGCCAACACACTTTTGGCCAAAATAACAAAACAATCTAATTAGTCTAGCCCCTATACATGCCATACACAAAATGTACCAAGTCTAGATATATCGAGGTGAGCTGATAGTGTGGGCGATCTTCTGGTTATCTGTGTAATCTGACTCGGCTCTTTAACTCTATAAAACAAGGAAAAAGAAAAGGGGAGTAAGCTTTAAGCTTAGTAAGTTTACATGTAAACAAATAACATCATGGTATGTGCTAAACAACAAATAGCATTATACTAAACAAAAACAATCCACATTCACAATCATGCTTACTCATTTTATCCATTACCACATTCCAACTATGTCACAAGCTTAATGCTTACATTAATTCACTTACAACCCTGCACTTAACACTCCAAATTCTGTTATAAATATTGATATGTTATGAAAAGTTCAAAATTCTATTTATTTGTATTGTAAACTCTTGTAATACTCTGTAACCCTGGTTTGGCGAAAGATACGGGTTAGAGTTGTTAAATTTATTGATATCAAAGCTACAGTTTAGACGATTCTCAGACTGAGCGTACCATGTACAAGTCTAACTATACATGCCATTTTATAACCTGTGATAGTGTGATATCTCCTGATAGTTTTAAAACATGTTTTCATATAGCAATGACATCCAACCAAGCTGATTCTGATGAAGTAAAGAGTAAAGCTCAAACCTCCATTCACAGAGTAGCTTCGAGTGGTGTGAGGCCCGTATCTAAAGGCCAAGGAAGAGAGGCTAAGGAAGCCTTCTTCTAGATGATGAATAAGTGGTTCATCGAGTTTGTACAGATGAACCCAACTACTCAACAACCTCCACCCCCTCCTATTCTCCAATCAACTCTTGTTATTCATCAAGGTATGGAACCAACACGAGTTAGTAAACCTCCTATTGATAAGATACGTAAGTATGGGGCTGAAGAATTTTGACCTACATCCAAGGATGATCCCAAGAGAGCTGAATTCTAGTTGGAAAATATGATTAGGGTTTTTGATGAGCTATCTTGCACACCGACTGAATGTGTTAAATGTGTGGTATCATTGTTGAAAGATTCAACGTATCAGTGGTGGAACATGTTGACTTCAGTTGTGCCGAGAGAGTAAATCACCTGGGAATTTTTTTAAACCTAGTTCCAAGAGAAATATATCAGTTAGAGGTTTCTAGATCGGAAACATAAAGAATTTCTGGAGCTTAAACAAGGTCATATGACTATATCAGAGTATGAGTGGGAATTTTTTAGATTGAGCAAATATGCCCGGAAGTGTGTTTCGACAGAGACCGCTATGTGTAAAAGATTCAAAGATGGGTTAAACAAAGACATAAAGCTTCTGGTGGGAATTCTAGAATTGAAAGAATTTCTTGTACTGGTTGATCGGGCACATAAGGCAAAAGAACAAAGTAAAGAGAAAATATGTACAAATTTTGAAGCTAGAGACTTGAGAAAGAGATCGACTGGGAAGTCCTATTAGTCAAAATTGAAGAAATCTAAAGAACATCACTATCGTTCTACTACTTCTATGGGATATTCTAGTTGAGACAGAGATACTAGACGCTCTAGTCCTAAACCTCAGGCTACATTTGTAGCAAGTGTGGATAGTGTTAGAAATACGAGACCCGAGCACAGGAACTATAACATATCACATTATGGTGAGTTTCATATGAAGAACGGAGCATGTCTCAGATGTGGTTCCTTCGACCACTATCTTAGAGATTGCCTAGAGAAACCTAAGAAAGAGAAAGTTTAAATTGCTAAACCGAGCAACACAGCTGCTAGAGGTAGACCACCTCGTAATCTCAAAAATGTGAGTGGTATTCGTGGCGTGGCAAAAGACTCTCCTATGAGATCTGAGGCACAAGCACCAGTTAGTGTAATAGCCCGATTTAGGGCCTAGTCAAAATAGTGGTTGCAAGACCACAAATCTGAGGTAAAAATATCTATTTTATGATTGTTATGAGGCTTAAAGCATGTTTTCATGATTGTGTGAAAATTTCATGAAGAAATTTTATAAATTAGTGAACAATTTGTCTATTAGGACTAAATTGCAAAGATTGGAAAATATGAAATTCTAGAAGATTTAAGTATGAAATATCATTATAAAAATTATTAGAAGTCCTTATTTATCAATTAGACCAATATATGTCAAGATGGACAAAAATAGACATGGAAAGGAAAAATCTCAAGAAATGGGACTTAAGGGCATTTTTTGTCATTTGGTTAATAAAAGAATTAAAAGAGAAAAAGAAGTCAAAATTCATCTCCATCTTCTTCATGCCACCAAAATTTTCAAGCTCTCCATAGCTAGGGTTTCTTCATCTTTCAAGCTTGATTGTAAGTACCTCCTAGCCCCATTTTTAATGTTCTTCGTATTTTGAGATCCTCGTAGCTTGATTTAGTTATTTCTAGATATTTTTTGAGCTAGGGTTTATGTTCAAAAATTTACCCATGTATGACATGCATGTATTTTGATGATTTATGGAATAATATGAAAGTTTGATGTATGATAAACATCTTTTTCTAAGTGATTTTGATAAGAAATTCATAAAAAGGACTAAACTGTAAAAGTTATAAAAATGGTCATACATGAGTGAATTAGTTGAAATTGGGGGCTGTTGTAGTTAAGAAAATAATTAGTCTAGGCCTAAAATACATTTTTACGAGCCTAAGGGCAAAAGTGTAATTATGTGAAAGTCTAAGGGTAAAATAATAATTTTTCTAAAGTATGATTCATGGGTTAATTTAGTCAATGTGTGTATTAAACAAGTTAAATTGTTATTATAGATCAAGAAACACGAAGTTCGGATCGAAACCGAGGCAATAACAAGGTTGTGGACTAAATCGAACAACTATACGTATTTTGATTACTGAGGTAAGTTTGTGCGAAATTAAAGCTACATAATGTTATTATGTTTTTAATTACTTTATATTATGAGAAATGTACATTATGTCCATGAAGTTGATTAATGATGCCTCGATGAAATTATAATGATATTATGTTAAGTTGAGGTCCCAATTGAACATTCGGAATAGCAAGGATACATGTGTCACAACATGAGATAAGAAAGGTCCCGTATAAGACCATGTTTGGGACATGGCCTCGGCACTAAAGAAAGATCTCATGTAAGACCATGTCTAGAACATGGCATCGACATCTATATACGATCTCGTAACAGACCATATCTGGGATATGGCATCGACATCGAGATATGAGATTCCATATAAGACCATATCTGGGATATGGCATCGGCATCAAGATGTGATCCCATCTAAGACCATATCTGGAATATAGCATTGGCATCATGATACATGTATGATGAGATTGAGTATCCTTCGATATTCTGAGTAGTTCAACAGGCAAAGAGCTAAGTTTATGTACACATAACATAGAGCTAAGTATATGTTTAAGAGAATAAAAGTGCTTAAGTTGTGTGATGAAGTGATACAAGTACCCATGAATAACTTACGAGGTATAAATGTAAAATGTGATGTGTGGTTTGGTAAGATTATGCATGAGTAAGTTATGTTAATGTGTTTGAGAACTTATGTTGCCATTATTCAATAAGATGAATGGATGTTATCATAAGTCTTTATGTTGCTATTTATTTCATGCAAATTTCCTAAGCTTTATGCTTACCATTCTCTTCTCCCTTTTCCTTGTAGTATCGCCAAGCTAACTTGCGGGTCATAGGATGTCGAAGTTCGGATCACACTATCAACTATTCTTTTGGCATAGTAAAGTTTATTTATTTTGGGTATGGCATGTATAGGAACTTGGTCATTTTGTTATGTCATATTTGTTAGCCAAAGTGTTGGCTATTATTGCTACTCTTTCATTTTGTAAATGGCCATTGAGAATTGGCCAATACTTGTTAAGTTTTACATATATATCCAATGATGATGATTTTCATGAAATGCAAGTTCATGTAATTGATCGAGAAAAATGTAAAGTGTATGCATGATGAATTAGTGATTCTTCATAGTGTATTATTGCTATGTTATGTGTTGCTTGTGGTTGTATAAGTGTGTTTGTTTTTCAGGGTGGCAATTGGTGTAACGCCCCAAAAGATAGGGGTTGTAGTTTTTGCTTAATTGTATTTTGTGCTTGCTTAGCTGGTTAATTGAGGGTATTTGGGGTTTCTAGGGAGGCCTGGGTTAGAGTCGGAGCCTTGGAAAAATTTTAGTTTTTGGCTCTTTAGTGGAGAGGGCTATTGGAAGAAGGGTTTAAGTATAATTATGTGCATTTAGGAGACACAAGTTGAGCATGTAGCAAGGTGGCTGTGGCATCAATAGGAGAGCAAGGAGGGAAGGGGTTCAAATCCATCCGGTCGTAAATGAAGGATTTTATTTTGTGGCTTGATGGTGGATGAAACAGAGTTCGGATCAAACTCTTCAAGGGGAGTTGGAGACTTGGTCAAATAATTCAAATGGATGGGGGAGAGCAATAGTAGGAGCAAAGAGTGGAGAGAATCAAGGGATGGATGAGTGTGCAAGTGTTGGCCGAATGTGGGGAAGTGGTGATAGGGAGTTTCGGCCAAGGTTGGTAATTGGGGGAGTGCATATTCGGTTTGGAGGGGGAAGAGTGTGTTGATTTTCTCTGAATTTTCCTTTGAGAGTTTTTGGCATTTTGGGACTTTCTTTAGCATTTTGGGTCATTTTCTTTCATCTTTGACCTCTGTCGATTTCACCTTGCTCTCATTTCTTTTCTTCTCCTTCATTTTCTTTTCCTAATTAAGTGTCGAATTGGTAAGCCTTCACTCTCATCTTCTTTCCTTTCTTCTTCTCATTTCTCTTCTTCTTAATCATTCATCTATTTTCCTTATTTCTAAGCTGGAGCCACACTTCTCATTTTTTTGATTTCTCCCTAGGTCGAATACTTTCTTCTTGAAGTGTGGGTTCTCTTTTTGCTGGCTGAACCTTGTAAGCCGAATCTATATACCCATTTCATTCTGAATCCTTTGTCTTGGTGGTTGGGCTAAATCCTGTTGTCAGGCAATTGTAGGTTGTCATTGTTCATTGGTGATTGGCAAGGGTAGAGTAGTACAAGGACTTTCTTATTTCATTCTAGTGAAAATTTTTGTGACTGCTTCAAAAAATTTCGGTCTCTCTTCTTTCTCTATGGGGGCCAAATGTTGGATGATTGCTAACACCTTTGTTTGTTCAGCAAATATCGCTAGGGACTTGATTCTTTAATCAGGAGGTGTAGGTCAAATACTCTCCATAGCAAGTAGTCTGTCATTCTCTACTAAGTAAAGTCTATAGATAAAGTATTGTTATATTTTGGACTACCAAGGGTAAAGACTAACTAATGGTCAATTATGATCTTAGATGCCTCGGCAAGTGTTGCGAACCGCAATCCATAACATGTGTGTAATCTCCCACCCTTGCTTGTTTTGTTATGCGTTGTTCTGTGAATCGGCCAAAAGCTGAAATACCGAAAAGCCGAGTATCGACAACCGAGATCACTTGAGTGTGCGAGTGCTCGTAGTGATAAACTGAGCCACTAATAATGGTGATAGACTGTTGAGAGTGTCACGAATGCTCTCGTGAAACTATGCCGTAATGGGCCTTGTCGAGCCGAAGCAGGCTAAGTAATGGGCCCACATAAGCGAAATTGATGATAAGTACAGAATAATTGATACGACTGCGAAGTCCACAAAATCGAGACCAAAAATGAGCTGAATAGGCCACACGAGCGTGCGGGCCCGTTTGGGCTAAAATTGAATATTAGGCCCAATTACACTATGTGACCAAAAAAGGAACCTGTGTCGCTCGAGGCGACAGTGGGCCTCTAGAAAGGCCTTTAGTGGGTAAATTACCGAAATACCCTCAGTGGGTAAATTATCGAAATACCCATAGTGGATAAGTTACCTAAATACCCTTGATAGGTAAATTACCGAAATACCCTCAAGGGGTAAAATTACCATTTTACCCCTAAACGATGAAACGACCGTTATGCTCTTAGCGATAGTTTAAATATTGTTTATGTGAATTTATATATATGTATATGATCGTAACAAATTGCATACATATCATATTGCGTTGGGTTAGGTTTGCTGATTAGAGGAAGTACCGTTCTAGTGGCTCCACTACATACCGTTCTAGTGGCATTGCCACATACCATTATAGTGGCATCGCCACATATTATTAATTTAGTGGCTCAGCCACATATACCGTTAGCAGCTTGGCTGCATTATTGAAGAGTTTTTGCTGGGTGGGTTGACATGGTCCCCACATGGAGAGATTGGTTGGTACGGGTGAAGAGTTTGGCTGGATTGGGGTGGGTACATATCCATTGCATTGTTATGAGTTGGGGCTTAGGCCCAAACCAATGGTGTATAGGCTCGGGCCCAGACTATGACCGTTATAGAGGATTACACACTGAGTTCTCGTGACTCACCCTTTCATTTAACCATGTAAGTAATCCCTAGCATTAGAGGATTTTGAGCTACTAGTAGACTCGGAGGTGGCCATACAACGAATTTGTTATTAAACTGAACTTAGCATTTTGGGTTTGATTTATTTTATATTATTTTTGGGTTAATAATTTATGTAATAAGGCCATTGATATTTTCTTTTTAACTTTTAGTTGGTAATTCATTTAGTTATGAACTGCTAAACAATTAAACACGGTTTTAAAACAATAACTATCATTTTCAAAATATCACGTTCTACTACTATTTTAAATTTAGCTTCCGCAACAAACAAGGTTTTAAAGATAATAATGTTTTCCAAGAATGATTTCTTATAAACCACATTTTGAAAATTACATTATATTTGCAAGGAAATAACTTTAAGAAAATCTTATTTTGATAACCAACGAAATTCGGGGTTTGTAAATGGTAAAAGGTTTTAAATTGAGGAAGGGATTTTAATGATCGTGTAGTTTTAAACAACATTTTGATGTGACATGCTAGATTCGGCCATAACGTCTAGGCCGGGTTTGGGGTGTTACATTTAGTGGTATCAGAGCCAGGTTGTAAAACTCGACTGTGGAATGGGTTTTCAAAATTTTTTTAATCTGCTTAAATTTTTAGCTTGGAAAATGATAGTGTTACTGAAAGTATGGCACACCGAGTCTCTGGCACCAAATCCGTAAGTTTCCTGATACTATGCTCTGTTACATGCTGTAATTACTGTGTTGAAAAACTACTAGAGATAGTAGTCGCATACCGAACTCTTAGTTAGGGAAACTGAGACTATAGGGGACTGAAACTATAGTAAACTCGATCCACAAAAACAACTCTTATTACTATTTTTCATAAAAAATTTGTTAATAATCATGAAAACTATAAGCTGATTCATAAAACTCTTAAACAGATTAATACATTACATCGATATGAGTACAAGAGGTCGTAGAAGGGGTACACGTAGCCGTGGTAGAGGCCGGAGTGCTAGGGCTGGGTCTTCACCATCAGGACATATGCTTGAAAGGGAAACGTCGGCATCACCAGTGACTAAAACGGGGTCTCATGACCTAGCCGATGGGGATGGTGCTCTATCCCAAGCGATGCTACAGGTTTTGGAAAGGGTTATTGGAGCGAGTACTGGGTCAGTGGGCCGAGGGTCAATTTCTGAGCGACTCTGGTCAAACGGGTGAAAATTTTTAGGGGCATCTCTGGTGTGGCCCCGAATGTAGTAAAATATTGGTTAGAGGCTGTCGAGCGAATAATGGATGATCTGGACTGCTCGATGGAGCAAAAACTAAAAAGAGTAGTGTCTTTACTGTGAGATGAGGCGTATCAGTGGTGGCTTACTGTGAGGGAAGGCACGCAGCCGATCGTGTGACATGGGACTTCTTTAAGACGGCCTTCCAAGGTAAATATGTTGGGGCAAGTTATGTAGATGCACGGAGAAAGGAATTTCTAATCTGGTTCAAAGGAACAAGTCTATAGCAGAGTACGAGGTAGATTTTTGCGGTTGAGTCGGTATGCTCGAGGCATAGTCACGATCGAGTATGAGCGCTGCGTATGGTTTGAGGATGGTCTTCGAGATGAGTTGCGAGTGCTAATAGCCTTGCAGAGGGAGAGGGATTTTGCTTCCCTGGTTGAAAGGGCAAAGATTTCTGAGGATGTGAAATGCTCTGAGCGTCAAAACTATGAGAAGGAAAGGGGCAGAAATAAGAGGGATTTTGGGACCTCAAGTTCTTCAGATGGGTTTAATAAGAGGCCTAGATTCAATAGGCCAGCCTGAGCTAGGATTCCAGTTGTTGCTAGTCGACGGGGCCTTGCATTAAGTGTGGGAGACCTCATTCGGGAGAGTGCAGAAAAGGATTGGCATTGTTTTAGATGTGGGTCCAAGGATCATCAGTTTAGAAACTGTCCTCGGAGCCTGTTCAGATGCAAGCAGCCGTCAGGGCTATGTGCAGCAAGGGAGAGGTGGTCAGCAGCCACCGAGAGGTCGTGGTCCACCCAAAGGGGGAAATAGGTTAGGACGAGGTCGTGGAGCACCGGCAGAGATGCTGGTAATACAAAGGTGAGACAGTCAAGGTTGGTTTATGCGGCTCGACGTCGAGAGGAAGGCGACGCACCTGACGTCATAACCGATACTTTCCTCATTCATAATGTACCATGTATTGCTTTAATTGATATTGGGGCGACACACTCGTATGTTGCATGTACTGTGTCTTGAACTTTGGGTATATAGTTCGAACTTGCTGATAGAGAAATGTCGGTGATTAGCCCTTTAGGATAGTCGGTTAGAGTGAATAAGCTGTTTAGAGATGTGCCTCTAGAGGTGCAAGGGGTTGTCTTTCCGGCAGACTTGATAGAACTGGCATTTTGCAAGTTTGATCTCATTTTGGGCATGGATTGGTTAGTAAAGCACCATGCGAATTTGGATTGCGCTACTAAGAGTATGGTATTGAAGTCTTCAAATGATGAGTAAGTGATTGTGATAGGGGAGCGAATGGATTACTTATCCAACATAATCTCAACTCTAAGGGCCGAGAACTTGGTTTCCAAAGGTTGCGAGACGTTCCTAGCTTATGTTAACACATCTGATTCTAAAGGTCCACCGGTTGAGAGTGTCAGAACTGTAAAGGAGTTTTCGGATGTGTTCCATGAAGAGCTTCCAGGATTGCCTTCTAATCGTGAGGTCGAATTTGGCATTAAAATCCTACTGGGAATGGCTTTGGTGTCCATCACCCCGTATAGGATGGCATCGAAAGAGCTGGTAGAGTTAAAGGCTCACATCCAAGAGCTACTGGATCGAGGATTCATCCGACCGAGCGTGTCTCTATGGGGAGCACCGGTACTATTTGTGAAGAAGAAGGATGGGTTAATGCGCATGTGTATCGATTATCGTCAATTGAATAAATTGACGATTAAGAACAAGTACTCGCTACCAAGAATAGATGATCTGTTCGATAAACTGTGAGAAGCTTTGATTTTCTCCAAGATAGATCTTAGATCGGGGTACCATCAGCTAAGAGTAAAAGAGGCAGATGTGTTTAAGACAGCATTTAGGACTCGTTATGGACATTACGAGTTTTTGGTCATGCCATTTGGGTTAACGAATGCACCAATTGCTTTCATGGATATAATGAACTGGGTTTTCCAACCCTATTTAGACCGATTCATGGTGGTGTTTATAGATGATATTCTGGTGTATTCAAGGACCGAGGTGGAGCATGATTCACATCTCTGAGTTGTTCTGCAGATATTGAGAGAAAAGCAGCTTTATGCCAAATTTAGCAAGTGCGAGTTTTTGCTGCGTGAAGTGATATTTTTGGGTCATGTCGTGTCTGCCGAGGGGATTAGGGTTAATCCTCAGAAAATTAAGGCCGTATTGGATTGGAAGCCACCAAATTCAGTATTTGAGATTCGAAGTTTTTTGGGTCTGGCCGGGTATTATAGACAGTTTGTTGAAGGGTTTTCGCTGATTGCTGCACCCTAACTAAGTTACTTATTGTGTAAGGGAGTACCGCTTGTTTGGACTGATAAATAGCAAGAGAGTTTTGAGAAACTGAAGAAGATTTTGATGAAAGCCCCGGTATCAATACAGCCTGAGGCTGGGAAAGAATTTGTTGTCTACTGTAATGTGCCGTGTAACACCCTACACCCAAGACTGATACTGGGTCTGGATACGAGACATTACTATGCTTGAACTCACTGAAACATGAACTTACGGGCTATAAAATTTTGTTCCAACTTAAAAACTTCACTTTCTTAGTCAACACCTATAACAAGGGCCTACGAGGCCTTTAACTCATGTCGAAAACTTTCGAATTAAAATCAAATAACTCATTTTTGAAGCAGGTTCACACGCCTTTGAAAATCAAATAACTCCCTCAAACCGTAGAATTTATTTCCACAGCGATACGCCCATGTCTACCAACCGTTCACTAATTTCACACGGCCATGACACGCTGTGACTATGACTAAATTAACATGGTGCAGGCACACGCCCATGTCCAAACTGTGTCTTACACTTCAGATACACACACGGTCGTGGATTTACTGTGGCCTATTCTCATTAATAATACTAAGGTGTAGGGTTAACACGGTCTTGACACACGCCTGAAATGAAAATGAAGATCATATCCATAAACAATTCAACGATGCAATAACAACCTAATTTTATGAATAATACTACATGCTTCATTGATCTCAATAAACATACATGCTTAGTCCAATTTGGCCAATCATTTAGCCATATACAAAAGAATAATAAACTTGATAGCCTTTACAAAGGCCCTTCTTAAAACATGTTCACAAAATGAATGTTTCCTATACATGCCCTACTTAGTAAAGTAACTTGGCTATACCAAAATAAGAGTTGATAGTGTGTTGCGAGCTCCGACTTTAATGATCCACGAGTTAGCTTGGAGGGACTGCATGGAAAGAAAGAATCATAACGTAAGCATATAGCTTAGTAAGTTTGCATGTAACAACTCATAGCATCATCATTGCTTAATATAAACCATTTCACATAAACAATGGTATCATGAATTTTAGCTAAAGGGCTTACTTACTCATATAGATTCTTACATGTCTCATGACACTTACTATTATCATACTTCTAAGGTAACCATGATACCTGTATCACTTGATCACATTGATCACTATACTATAATAACAATAATCATAATATCTACTTTCTCATTCACAACATGAATAATACTCAACTTCATCTTGATACTAACTTTACTTTCTTAGCTTTCTTACTATCTTCTTTTAGCTTACTCATTTGCCCGATGAATTTCTGTGAATAACCGAGGATACTAAATCTCTTCCCACATAATATGATGCCAAGGCCATATCCTAGACATGGTCTTACATGGGTTATCTCATCTTGGTTTCACGGCCATGTCTTGACATGGACTTATATAAAGTCTTGCTCTTGATAACATACACAATGCCAAGCTTGAGTCCTTGGACTTACATGATAACTTGCTTGCTAACTTGATCAATGCCAAACTTACCTTGGACTTACATGATATCTTGATCAATGCCAAGCTTGCCTTGGACTTACATGATAACTTGCGTGGTAGATCGAGTATCTTGGGAAATTCATCTCCCATTGGGACTTGCTCGTACTTATCATCATGATTTCATGCTTGAACATAACATGATCATTTCATACAATTATTGTACATTATACTAAGCAATTTAATGATAAAAATCATAAAACTTAGAAATCATACAAACTTACCTCATTATACAAAATGTATGTAGATGTGCAATTTTAGTCCTCGACTTTGTTCTTGCCTCGGTTTCGATCCAGGTTTCATTTTTCTTGATCTATAATCATAAATAGATCATTTAATAACCATATTGACTAAATGGACTCAAAACTCATACTTTGGAAAAATTACTATTTTGCCCCTATACTTTCTAATATTTTCACTTTTGCCCCAATTCTCGTAAAATGATTTTCATGCAACTTTCTTAAACTTCATGCTCAACTGAATCATTTTCTCTTCTACAATCATCAATTCTCACTATTTCTAGTAGGTATGACCAATTTTATAACTGTTACAAAATGGTCCCTACTACCATTTTTCATGAAATTCATTAAGGAAAAGATGTTTATCTAACATCAAACTCTCTTAAACTTCCATAAAACATCATTTAACAAGCATGCCATTCAAGGGTAGATTTTTGAACATGCATCTTAGGTCGTCTTATAGCTAAAATTAGCTAATTCATAATACAGAAACTTCAAAAATACAAAGAATATTAAAAACGGGGCTAAGATGAACTTATTATGAGCTTGAAAAAATGAAGAACCCTAGCTATGGTGTCTCCCAATTTTCAGCAAGAACAAGAAGAAGATGAGTGAATTTTCTCATCTTTATCCTATTTTAATCACTAATGAGGCCAAATGACCAAAATGCCCTTCCTCTTAAAAATTTCCATAATAGTCTCTTAAGGCCAATTTTGTCCAAAAATTAAATTTTGGGCAAATTGCTATTAAGGGCTCATAATTATTATTCTAAAGCTATTTCATGCAAAACCTTCTAGAAACTCATATATTGCAACTTTTGCAATTTAGTCCTTTTTGGACCAATTGACCTCAACTTAATAAAATTGCTTTACAAAACTTTCATACTAACGTGCAAACATGGCATAAACCTGGAAAACTCATAATTTCACCTCGAGTTCGTAGCCTCGTACCACTATCCTGACTAGGCCTTAAATCGGGCTGTTACACGTCATACACGGGATTGGGTTGTGTGCTGATGCAAGAGGGTAAGATGGTGGCTTATACGCCTCGTCAGCTTAGGCCAGACGAGGTGAACTACCCCAGTCATGACTTGGAATTATTTGCGGTGGTGTTCGCACTAAAGATTTGGATACAGTACTTGTACGGGGAGAAGTCGATCATCTATATCGATAATAAGAGTCTCAAATACCTCCTTACTCAGAAGGAGTTAAACCTTAGACAACGAAGATGGATAGAGTTTCTTAAAGATTATGATTGCTCGATTGAATACCATTTGAGAAAAGCTAACGTAGTAGCGGATGCACTGAGCCGTAAGGTGGTGTCTGATCTAAGATCAATGTTTGCTCGCCTCAGCCTGTTTGAGGATGGTAGTTTACTAGCTGAACTTTAAGTGAAACCGACGTGGATAGTTCAAATTAAAGAGAAGCAGATGTTGGATGAGTTGTTGGTTTCTCGTTTTCAACAGGTGAAGAAGGGAGAGACTGTGGATTTTGAGCTGAATAGTGAAGGAGTACTATGCTTCCATGGAAGAGTTTGTGTACCGAGGGACTCAGAGTTAAGGCAGTCCATTTTGCAGAAGGTGCATAGTAGCCCATAAGCTATGCATCCCAGTGGAAACAAATTATACTGAGATCTGCGTGAACTGTACTAGTGGCTGGACTTAAGCGTGAGGTTACCAATTTTGTAAGTAAGTATTTGACATGCCAGCAAGTGAAGGCTGGGTATCAACTACCTTTTGGATTGCTGCAACCTATGAAAATTCCACTCTGGAAGTGGGAGAGGGTAACTATGGATTTTTGTTAGTGCGCTACCCCGAAGCCTACTAAGAAAGATTCGGTCTGGGTAATTGTTGATCGATTGACTAAATCTTTCCACTTTATACCAATTTGTAACAATTACACATTGCAGAAGTTGGCAAAGTTGTATGTGGCAGAAATTGTGCGGTTACATGGGGTACCAGTGTCTATCATCTCGGACAGGGCCCCAGATTCACATCATGATTCTGAAGAGTGTTACACAAAGCTTTGGGTACGAGGCTAGGTTTCAGCACGGTATTTCATCCTCAGACTGATGTCCGTCGGAGAGGGTAATACAGATTTTGGAAGACATGTTAAAAAGCTGTGTGATTGATTTCAATGCTAGTTGGGAAGACTATTTGCTGTTGGCACAATAGCTACCAATCTAGCATTCAGATGGTACCATACGAGGCATTATATGGTCGTAGGTGTCGTACCCCTACTTGTTGGAAAGAACTGGTTAAGCGGCGACTGTTGGGTCCAAAGCTAATTTTTGAAACTGAGGAGAAAGTGGAATTGGTCCGGGGTCATTTAAAAGAACCATCTGATAGGCAGAAGTCATACGTTGATTTAAAGTGTAAAGAGATTGAGTACTCGATGGCAGATTGTGTCTTCTTAAAAATCTCACCTTGAAAGAGGATTCTGAGATTTGGGTGGAAAGGCAAGCTGAGCCCTAGATTTATCGGACCTTATCGAATAGTAAAGCGTGTGGGATCGGTTGCCTACTAGTTGGAATTACCTCCTGAGTTAAATCGTATACATAATGTATTCCACGTCTCTATCTCGAGGTGATACCTTTCTGATCCTTCTCAAATAGTGCCGGTAGAGGAGATCGAGGTAAGACCTGATCTAACTTTTGAAGAGGAACTGGTGTAGATACTGGATCTTGATGTTAAAGTGCTAAGGAGAAAATTTGTTCCTTTAGTCAAGGTGATGTGACTTAATCACGGTTCAGAGGAAGCCACGTGGGAGCCTGAAGAGGTGATACGTCAACAATACCCTCACCTCTTCTAATCAAGTAAATTCGAGGCCAAAATTTCTTTAAGGTAGGTAGAGATGTAACGCCCCAAAAGATATGGGTTGTAGTTTTTGCTTAATTGTATGTTGTGCTTGCTCAGCTGGTTAATTGCAGGTATTTGGGGGTTCTAGGGAGGTCTGGGTTCGAGTCGAGCCTTGGAAAAATTTTAGTTTTTGGCTCTTTAGTGGAGAGGACTGATGGCAGAAGATTTTAAGTTTACTTATGTGCATTTAGGAGACACAAGTTGAGCATGTGGCAAGGTGGCTATGGCGTCAATGGGAGAGCAAAGAGGGAAGGGGTTCGAATCTCTTAGGTTGCAAATGAAGGATTTTATTTTGTGGCTTGAGGGTGGAGGAAGCAGATTTCTGATCAAACTCTTCAAAGGGAGCTGAAGACTTGGTCAAATAATTCAAATAGATGGGGGAGAGCAATAGTAGGAGGAAAGAGTGAAAGAATCAATGGATGGATGAGTGTGCAAGTGTTGGCCGAATGTGGGGAAGTGGTGATAGGGAATTTCGGCCAATGTTGGTAATTAAGGGAGTGCATATTCGGTTTGGAGGGGGAGAGTGCGCCGATTTTCTCTGAATTTTCCTTTGAGAGTTTTTGGCATTTTGGGACTTTCTTTAGCATTTTGGGTCATTTTCTTTCATCTTTGACCTCTGCCGATTTCACCTTGCTCTCATTTCTTTTTTTCTCCTTCATTTTCTTTTCCTAATTAAGTGTCGAATTGGTAAGCCATCACTCCCATCTTCTTTCCTTTCTTCTTCTCATTTCTCTTCTTCCTAATCGTTCATCTCTTTTCCTTACTTCTAAGCCGTAGCCACACTTCTCACTTTTTGGTTTCTCCTTAGGCTGAATACTTTCTTCTTGAAGTGTGGGTTCTCTTTTTGCTGGCCGAACCTTGTACGCCGAATCTATAGACCCTCTTCGTTCTGAATCCTTTGTCTTAGGGGTTGGGCTGAATCCTGTTGTCAGGCAATTGTCGAGTGTCGTTGTCCAGTGGTGATTGGTAAGGGTAGAGTAGTACAAGCACTTTCTTATTTCATTCTAGTGAAAAATTTTGTTGCTGCTTGGATAAATTTCGGTCTCTCTCCTTTCTCTCTAGGGGGCCAAATGTTGGGTGATTGCTAACACCTTTGTTTGTTCATCAAATATCACTAGGGACTCGGTTCTTTAATCAGGAGGTGTAGGCTGAATACTCTCCACAGCAAGAAGTCTGTCATTCTCTGGTAAGTAAATTCTATAGATAAAATATTGTTATATTTTGGACCACCAAGGGTGAAGACTAACTAATGGTCAATTATATTCTTAGGTGCCTCGGAAAGTGTCGCGAAGCCCGATCCATAATAGGTGTGTAATCTCACACCATTGCTTGTTTTGTTATGCACTGTTCGTGAATCGACCAAAAGCCTCTAGTGATAAACTGAGATCACTCGAGCGTGCGAGCACTCGTAGTGATAAAATGAGCCTCTAGTGATGGCGATAGACCATTGAGAGTGTCACGAACGCTCTCGTGAAACTGAGGCCGTAATGGTCCTTGTTGGGCCGAAGCGGGCTAAGGGGGCCCAATGGGTTAACGGGCCCACATAAGCGAAATCGATGATAAGTGTCGAACTATTGATGTGACTGCGAAGTCCGCAGAACTGAGACCGAAAATAAGCTGAATGGGCCATAGGAGCATGTGGGCTCGTTTGGGCCGAAATTGGATTTTAGGCCCAATTATAGCGTTGTGACCAAAAAGGGAACCTGTGTCGCTCGAGGCAACAGTGGGCCTCCAGAAAGGCCCTTATTGGGTAAATTATCGAAATACCCTTAGTTGGTAAATTATCAAAATACCTTTAATGGGTAAATTACCAAAATACCCTCAGTGGGTAAATTACCGAAATACCCTTAGTGGATAAGTTACCGAAATACCCTCGATGGGTAAATTACCGAAATACCCTCAATGGGTGAAATTATCGTTTTACCCCTAAATGACAAAACAACTGTTATGCTCTTAGCGATAGTTTAAATATTGTTTATGTGAATTTATATATCTATATATGATCGTAATAAATGGCATACATATCATATTGCATTGGTTTGGGTTTTCTGATTAGTGGAAGTACCGTTCTAGTGGCTCCGCCATATACCGTTCTAGTGGCATTGCCACATACCGTTATAGTGGCATCACCACATATTATTAATTTAGTGGCTTAGCCATATATACTGTTAGCAGCTTGGCTGCATTATTGGAGAGTTTTGGCTGGTTGGGTTGACATGGTCCCCATATGGAGAGATTGGTTGGTACAGGTGGAGAGTTTGGTTGGATTGGGGTGGGTACATATCCATTGCATTGTTATGATTTGGGGCTTAGGCCCAAATTATTACCGAATAGGGCTTAGGCCTTGACAGACACCGTATGGGCTCGAGCCCAGACTATGACTGTTATAGGGGATTACACACTAAGCTCTCGTAACTCACCCTTTCATTTAACTGCGTAATCCCTAGCATTAGAGGATTTGGAGCTACGGTGGACTCGGAGGTGGCCATAGAATGGATTTGTTATTAAACTGAACTTAGCAATTTTGGGTTTGATTTATTTTATATTATTTTTGGGTTAATAATTTATGTAATAAGGCCATTGGGATTTTCTCTTTAACTTTTATTTGGTAATTCATTTAGCTATGAACTGCTAAACAATTAAACACAGGTTTTAAAACAATAACTATCATTTTCAAAATATCACGTTCCGCTACTATTTTAAATTTAGCTTCCGCAACAAACAAGGTTTTAAAGATAATAATTTTTTCCAAGAACAATTTCTAATAAACCACGTTTTGAAAATTACATTATAGTTGCAAGGAAATAACTTTAAGAAAATCTTGTTTTGATAACCAATGAAATTCAGGGTTTGTAAATGGTAAAAGGTTTTAAATTGAGGAAGGGATTTTAATGATGTGTAGTTTTAAACAACCTTTTGATGTAACATGCCAGATTCGGCAAAACGTCTAGGTCGGGTTTGGGGTGTTATAATTGGCTTGGTAAATAACCTTCTAATTGTCCACACGAGCGTGTGTCTAGGCCGTGTGTGACACACGGTCAGCCCCATGGGTGTGTTGATAGGTCGTGTCTCCCCTGTATCAAATTTGCAAAAATTCATTCTGTCTCACGGGCTAGCACACGGGCGTGTGACTAGGCCGTGTGCCCTAAGTGCTTGTTGACGTCATAACAGAATACTGAGGTTTTCACACACTAGTGAGGGCATGGTCATGTCTTGGACGTGTGATGGACACGGGCCATAGACACAAGCGTGTGCCAGGCCATGTGAAAACCCATGTTGGTTTGAAATGAAAAATAAAATCCATACGGGTTAGGAACATAGGCGTGTATGACCACACGGCCTGCCCACAAGGGCGTGTTCCATTCCACACGGGAGTGTGGCCCTATTTTGAGTAAAAATTTTCTAAGTGTGTGAAAGTTTTGGGTTAGTCCCGAACCATTCCGTATGTATCTTTAGGGTCTCGTAGACCCATAATAAGGATGTTATGAATATGAATGAAAAAGTTTAAAGTTGAAAAAAAATTTTATAGCCCAATGTTATATGTTTGAGCAAGTTAAGTTCGATAATGCCTCGTATCTGGTTCTGGCGTTGAGTACGGGTAAGGGGTGTTATAGCTAAGGCTTATGCTATTCGTGCTCGTGAGGATGCCTCTGCGCTAGATGTTATTATCGGTACTTTCTCTATTTATGATACTGATGTAACTTCTTTGATTGATCTGGAATCAACCTATTCGTATGTGCGCACAAATTTAGTGTCTAATAAGAATTTACCAATTGAGTCCACTAAATTCATGGTTTAAGTGTTGAACCCCCTAGAACAGTATGTGCTAGTTGATAAAGTCTATAAGAATTGTCCTTTGATGACTTGGGGTTACAGTTTTTTGGATGATTTGATGTTATTATCGTTTGATGAATTTGATGTCATTTTGGGCATGGATTGGTTAACTCTACATAATGCTATTGTAAACTGTAGACACAAGCTAATTGTATTAAAATGTCAACATGGTAAGACGCTTCGCGCAACACCCCTTAACCGTGTCTAACGCCGAGATAGGATACGAGGCACTACCAGACTTAACTTGCTTGAACATACACTATCGGACTATAAAATTTCATTTCAAACTTAAAACTTTTCATTCATGTTCACAACATCCTTATTATGGGCCTACGAGGCCCTAAACATACATACGGAAGGGTTCGAGAATAAATCTGAAACTTTTATGCACTTAGAAATTTTTTACCTACACAGGGGCCACACGCCCCTGTGAAATAGAACACGCCTAGCCCGTGTAGGATTTATTTTTCATTCCGAACCTACAGAGATTTTCACATGCCCAAACACATGCCCGTGTTTATAGCACATGTCCCTCACACGGCCTAGACACACCCGTGTCCTCCTCCGTGTGTGAAAACCTTAGCATTCTTTTATGATGTCAGCAAACTTTTAAGGGCACATGGCCTAGGCACACGCCATTGTGCTGGCCCGTGTGGCGAATCGAATTCTTGCAAATTTGATGCAGGGGACACACGGCCTATCAACACACCCATAGGGGTTGATCGTGTGTCACACACGGCCTAGACATACGCCCGTGTGTCTACCCGTGTGGACAATTAGAAGGCTATTTTCCAAGCCAATTTCCACCCTGAAACATAAACATACATATGCCAACACAAGCAATACATGACATAGCAATTACACACTATAAAGAACCACTAATCATCGTTTATACACTTCACATTTTACTTCATCATTTGCATGAACTTTCACTTCATAAAACTTATCATCATTAAAATATGAAACTTGAAAAATATTGGCCAATTCCCAATGACCATATATAAAATGAGTGTATAACATTAGTAGCCAACACTTTCACTTTCAAATATGACATAATAAAAGACATAATAAAAAAAAAAACCAAGTTCCTATACATGCCATACTCAAAATAAATCAACTTTACTATTCCAAAAGAATGATTGATAGTGAGATCCGAGCTCCGACGTTCTATGATTCCCAAGCTAGCTTGGCGATACTACAAGGAAAAGGGAAAAGAAATGGGTAAGCATATAGCTTAGTAAGTTTGCATGAATTAATATAGAAACATAAGTATTAATGGTAAAAATCCATTCATCTCATAGAACAATAACAACAAAAGTTCTCCAGTGCTTGGACATACTTACTCATACTTACTCTTATCCATTACATATTACAATACAGTTTCATAACTTGTATTTTACTCATGGTACCTGTATCACTTCATCACATAATTTAGCACTTATGCTAATTTGAACATAAACTTAAATCATTATCATCCTTAACATAAATGGAATTCCTAATCATCCTTGTATAACTTAGCTCTTTATTATCTTTACGTACTTAGCTCTTTTTCCCGTTGAACTACTTGGAATATCGGAGGATACTCAATCTCATCATGCATGTATCACGATGCCAATTCCATATCCCAGATATGGTCTTACACGGGATCTCTTAGCTCGATGCCGATGCCATGTCCTAGACATGGTCTTAAGTGAGATCGTACATAGATGTCGATGCCATGTCCCAGACATGGTCTTAAACGAGATCGTACATAGATGTCGATGCCATGTCCCAGACATGGTCTTATACGGACCTTCCTTATTCGATCCCGATGCCATGTCCCAGACATGGCCTTTTACTAGACCTTCCTTAATCAATGCCGATGACATGTCCCAAACATGGTCTTATACGGGATCTACATTCGGTGCCGATGCCATGTCTCAGACATGGTCTTATACGGAGACCGCCCTTATCTCATGTCGTGACTTAGGTGTCCTCGTTATTCTGAATCTTCAACCGGGACTTCACTTAGCATATTTTCATCATTTTCTCATCAAGACATCATTAATCAATTTCATAGAAATGATATGCATTCCTCAAAATAATAAGCAATTTAAACATAATAACACATGTAACCTTAATTTCACACAAACTTACCTCGGCACTCAAAATGTGTATAGAGGTTCAATTCAGTCGAACACTTTATCCTTGCCTCAGTTTCGGTCTAGACTTCGTATTTCTTGATCTATAATAGCAATTTCACTTGTTTAATACTCACATTGACTAAATTGACTCATAATTCATGCTTTGGCAAAATTACGATTTTGCCCCTAAACTTTCACATAATTACACTTTTGCCTCTAGGCTCGTAAAATGATTTTCATTCAACTTTTTTGTATTTCAAGCCTAGCTGAATAATTTTCTTAACTACAAAAACCTTCAATATCTACTCTTTCACTCATGTATGACAATCTTTATAACTTTTACAACTCGGTCCTTTTATGCATTTTTCATGAAAATCACTTAGAAAAATATGTTTATCATACATCAAACTTTCATATTCTTCCATAAAACATCAAAAATACATGCATGTCATACATGGGTAAATTTTTGAATATGAACCCTAGCTCAAAATATATCTAGAACTAGCTAAATCAATTTACAAGGATCTCAAAAATAAGAAGAACATTAAAAACGGGGCTAGGGTGCACTTACTATCAAGCTTGGAAGTTGAAGAAACCCTACCTATGGAGAACTTGAAATTTTCGGCCTTAGCTTAAAGAAGATGAGCAAACTTTTGCTTCCTTTTTCCCTTTTTAATCTTTTATTAACCAAATGACTAAAATGCCCTTAAGTCCCTTTCTTGAGATTTTTCCTTCCCATGTCCATTTTATCCTTCTTGACATTTAACGGTCTAATTGCTAAATAAGACTTCTAATAATTTTTATAATGCTATTTCGCACTTAAATCTTCTAAAATCTCATATTTTTTAATCTTTGCAATTTAGTCCTAATGGACAAATTAATCACTAATAAATAAAATTTCCTCATGAAATTTTCACACAATCATGCAAACACATCATAAGCCTCATAAAAATAATAAAACGCATATTTCTACTTCAGATTTGTGGTCTCGCACCACTATTTCGACTAAGCCCTAAATTAGGCTATTACAATTCTCCCCTAGGGATTTTCATCCCCGAAAATCTTACCAGCAAAAAGTTTTTGGTACTGGTTCCTCATAGCCTCCTCGGGCTCCCATGTAGCCTCTTCTACCCCATGTCTTTGCCATAATACTTTCACAAGAGCTATACTTTTATTCCTTAACTATTTGACTTCCTGTGCTAAAATCTTTACCAGTTCTTCACGATATGTCATGTCGGGTTGAATTTCAACCTCTGCAGGTGTAATCACATGTGAAGGATCTGATTGGTAGCGTCGTAACATAGTCATGTAAAACACATCATGAAATCGTTTCTAACTTAAACGGCAAGACCAATCGATAGGCTACTAGCCCTATCCTCTCAGTGATCTCATATGGTCCGATAAAACGCGAACTCAATTTGCCTTTCTGGCTGAATCTAAGAACTTTCTTCCATGGTGACACTTTCAAGAACACCTTATCACCAACTTGAAATTCAATTTCTTTTCGTTTCAAATCTGAGTCGGATTTTTGTCTATCAGAAGTAGCTTTTAAACAATCTCGAATCACTCTTACTTTCTCTTTAGTTTTTCTAACTAGATCGACCTCATGAATCTAATTTTCTTTGAGTTTAGTCCAATATAAAGGCGTTCAACACTTATGCCCATACAAAGCCTCATAAGGTGCCATTTTCAAACTCGACTGAAAACTATTATTGTAAGCAAACTTTACCAATGGTAGGTACTTTTCCCAGCTACCCTGAAACTCAAGAACATAACATCGGAGCATATCCTCAAGTATTTGTATTAACCTTTCCGACTGCCCGTCGGTTTGGGGGTGAAAAGCCGTACTAAAACTCAACATTGTGCCCAAAGCTTCTTGCAAATTTTTCCAAAATCGGGATGTGAATCTCGAATCTCTATCCGATATAATCGACAAAGGCACTCTATGAAGCCTTACAATCTCAGAAACATACAAGTCTGCCAACTTAGCAAGAGAATAGTCAACATGTACCATTACGAAGTGGGCCGACTTGGTAAGTCTATCTACCACCACCCATATGGCATCTTTCTTGCTCGGTGTCAACGGCAAATCCGTTACAACGTCTATAGTAATACGGTCCCATTTCCACTCGAGAACCATAATAGGTTGAAGCAGACCCAAAGGTACTTGGTGTTCGGCCTTTACTTGCTGACAAATCTAGCATCTTGATGCAAACTCAGAAATATCTTTCTTCATACTCGGCCACCAATACCATTTCTTCAAATCATTATACATCTTTGTACTACTCGGATGTACAAATAAGCATCCACTATGTACCTCCTGTAAAATCTTTTGAATAAGCTCATCATTTCTCTGTACACAAACTCTGTCTCTGAACATCAAACATCCATCGGAATTAATCTGAAAGTCAGACTCAACTCCCGACTCGCACTGAATACTTTTGGCTTGCAAGTCACTGTCATCTTTCTGAGCTTCGTAAATTTCTTGAAGAAACATCGACCTAGCTCTCAACTCGGCTAGAATGGAACCATCATCTGACAAAGTCACCCGCGTATTCATAGCCCTCAAAGCAAACAGGGATTTTCTACTCAAAGCATCGACGACTACATTCGCCTTTCCCGGGTGGTAGTCAATCACTAACTCATAATCTTTTATCAACTCTAGCCATCTTCTTTGCCTTAAGTTTAATTCCTTCTAAGTCATCAAGTACTTTAGGCTCTTATGATCGGTGAATATTCGACACCTTTCACCATACAAATGGTGTCTCCAAATCTTTAATGCAAACACAATGGCAGCCAACTCTAAATCATGCGTCGGGTAATACTTCTTGTGTGGCTTTAATTATCTAGAGGCATATGCTATCACCTTACCTTCTTGCATAAGCACACAGCCCAATCCATTCAAGGATGCATCGCTGTAGTTCACAAATTCTTTTCCTGGCTCAGGTTGCACTAGAAGTGGAGCTTCATTAGTAATGCCTTTAGTTTCTCAAAACTCCTCTGGCACTTTTCTACCCACTCGAACTTTACATCTTTCTGTAATAACCTCATCATCGGAGTAGCTATCATAGAAAATCCCTTGACAAACCGTCGGTAATAGCCAGTTAGGCCCAAAAACCTTCTAACCTCAGATACATTCTTCGGCAATCCAATAAACAATAGCTAAAATCTTACTTGGGTCAACTCCGATTCCATCTCCCGAGACAATTTGCCTCAAAATCCAACCTCTTTGAGCCAAAACTCACTTTTGCTAAACTTGGCATACAACTGATTATCTCGTAAAGTCTGTAAAACCGTCCTCCAAGTGCTCGGCATGATCATTCTCATTACTAGAATAAATCAGTATATCATCAATCAAAACCATGACAAACTTATCCAAATATGGCCAAAAGATGTGGTTCATTAAATCCATAAACACATCGGGGGCATTTGTTAAGCCAAAAGGTATGACTAAAAATACATAGTGCCCATCCCTTGTCCGAAATGCAGTTTTCGGCACATCTGAGTCTTTGACCCTCAACTGGTAATAACTGGACCTCTAGTCTATCTTGGAAAACATAGTGGCTCTATAACATCCCTTACCCGAGACCGTGGCTGGAGTCGAGCTCGAGGCATTACTAAACTTAACTACTAATTCGGGGCATAAAAATTAAAACTATCCATCTGCGTCATGTTGACTAAATTAACTCTAACTCGAGTTACGAAACTCAAAATTTAGATCCGTAAATTTTTATTGAAACTAGACTCATATAACTTATTACTATAATTTTTCCAGTTCTTATGGCCAATTAGTACATTTTATTCATTAAAGTTTTCCCTATTTCATTGTTTGATGGTTCTAACCTATCTTTACAAAAACTCAGTTATCTCATTGTGCAGAATTCAATTAATGTTTTTGTTTATTCTAATAAAAAATAGACTCATTAAGGATTATAGGAATATAAACTATGCTCCATGATTATTTTTTTAAAATTTTTGATAATTTTTCCAAGACAGAATAGGGGATCACGAAGTCTTTCAGAACCAGTCTCACTAAAATTTAAATATCTCATAATATAAAATTCCTCTGCCTACTCTGTTTCTTTAATATAAACATAGACACAATAATATTTAATTATATACCTTATTCACTTTCTAATTCCATTTATCCTATTTTTGGTGGTTTTTCAAAATCACATCACTGCTGCTAACTAAAAACTATTTCATTGCAACATATGGTTAACAAGTTTATAACATCTTTACTCCATTTCATTTAAACTCTATACATTAACCAAACTTATATATACCAAAACCAAACCAACCAAAACCACAACCAAACATAATCATAAATCCAAAATATAAATTCCAAGATTAACAAGATGGACAAGCCATTTTCTCATGGCTTATACAAATATATATAACTTCAAAACCAAACATAATATTACTAGCCTATACATGTCATATATGTTCATAGTTTCAAAAATTCAGTTTATAAAATACCAAAATGAGTCGATAGTGTGATAGACTTCGACGACCCGAGCTCATAGTTAGACTTCAAAATCTATAAAATAATCAAATAAACACACACTGTAAACTAACATAGCTTAGTAAGTTATAAGCAATTACATAACAAAGCCAAAATACATTGTAATAGTAATTTACACACTATTAACTCATAAACTAAATATCCCAAGCATTTAAAAAAAATAGACTTCTCATAAGTCTTAAATTCATTCATCACTTGAATACAAAAGAATATTATCTATCACCTTTCATATTTCCAAAATCCGAACATACATCCATTTAACAGTCAATTTTTATTCATAAACTACTTATGAGATTTATACTTACCATTAAAAAAATAAACTCTCATAGTATCGAAAACTTACCGATTTCAACCATTACATTGGTGTTTACACTCACACCTTCCATACTCATCAGCTGAAATTCCTTTTGTACCAAACGTGTTATAAATTTCAATTCATGCAATTAAAATTCTTTGTCCGATTTTGCATACTTAGTACTCGAAAAATAGATTCACACACTTAGTGCTTATTATCCGATTTCGTACACTAAGTACTCGGAAAATTAAATTCGTACATTTAGTGCTTACTATTCGATTTCATACACTTAGTACTCGGATATTAAAATTTGCACACTTAGTGCCACGTGACCGATTTCGCACACACAGTGCTCGGTATTCAAATTCACTCACTTAGCACATTTCTTGGTCTTGATACTTGTCTAAATAAACACACATATATATAAAAATTTGAATCCCAATCACATATATATATATATATGTGCAAAAGAATAATTTATTATCTTCTATATCATTCCACATTCGGCTAAATATTAATAATAAATAATTATTCATCATTTTCAACTATCTTCATTTCTTAACATCAATGTCTCACTTAGCCATGTCATGAGCATATATTTTATACTTCACATTCAACTAAATTCATCTTTCAACCAATAATACATTCGGCATTGACATATTGTACATATTACCTTTATTTAATTCATGTATTTCATTATAGATAATAATTCAATTCAACCCAATTGCTTAAAAACTTACCTCGGATATCGACAGACTACGTTTCCCGACTATTCACTCAACTTTGCTTTTCCCCGATCCAATCCTGATCCTTTTTGTTCTTGATCTTAAATTAAGCTCAATTCATGGCTGAATGTTGCAAGGTTTTCTTTCTTTTTCTTTTGCTAAGGTTCGCTAAAACAACAAGAAAGATGAACACTTCATCTTTTTACCAAATATCATATTTTAACATATATTAAAATACCACATTTATCATAAAATAATATAAACAATCAAGTCACTATTACATGCAAATGATGACCAGCACTAAGCTTTATTTTTGGCTAAATTGCACTATTAATACCTCAATTTAAGAACCCACCTTCAATTTAGTACTTACACATTCAACCACCAAATTTTCTTTTTATGCGATTAAGCCCTTTTTCACAATTAAACACCAAAACGATCAAATTTTAATACGAAAATTTTACACACACCAATTCACACAAAGAACATAGAAAATAATATTAAAATATTTTCCTAACTCAAATTCGTGGTCTCAAAACCACCGTTCTGATTAGGGTCAAAATCGGGCTATTACAGGCTTCCTTCAATTGATCAAACAAATCGTCGATCCTTGGCAATGGGTACTTTTTCTTCACTGTTACCTTATTAAGTTGCCGATAATCTATGCATAATCTCATGGAACCATCTTTCTTTTTCACAAATAGCACTAGAGCACCCCACGGAGAATAACTCGGTCTCGTAAAACCTTTGTCCATCAACTCTTGCAACTATGCCTTCAATTCCTTCAACTCAGTTGGAGCCATTCTGTATTGAGCAATCAATATAGGTGCCGCACCAGGAACTAACTCGATACCAAATTCAACCTCTCTAATCGGAGGAAAACTTGGCACTTCTTCCAAGAATACATCTAGGTACTTACATACAATCGACACTGATTCAATCTTTAACTCATTTTCTTTAGCATTCATAACAAAAACAAGATATGCTTCATACCCCTTTCTTACATAACTCTAAGCAGACATATGAGAGATCACTACAGGAGATCTATCTTATTCATCTGATTCAAAACGAAGAGTGTTCCCATTTTCACATCTTAGTTCAATGTATTTCTTTCCACAATTTATTGTCACATCATGAGTGGTTAACCAATCCATACCAAGAATTATATCGAATTCATCAAATGGCAATAGCATGAGATTTGCCTTAAAATAATGACCTCTAATCATCAATGGGCAATCTTTGCATACCTTATCAACTAACACACTTTTGCCTAAAGGGTTGGACACTTTTATCACGAATTCTGTGAACTCTACAGGCATGCTCATCCTAGATACAAATTTCATGCAAATGTATGAATGGGTAGACCCTAGATCAATTAAAGCAACAACATTAGTATCATGGAGAGAAAATGTACTCATAATTACATCAGGGGATGACGCCTCTTCGCGAGCGCGAATGGCATAAGTCTTCGCAGGCGCTCTACCTTTAGATCTTGTAGCCTGCTCTCTGGGAGTACTCTTACTACTTATCCCACTTTTCAAGTTTCTCTATTGTCTCCTCTAGTTGTGCTTCCCAATCTTGCACTCTGAACTTTCTCTTTTTCAACCATCTCGGGGCATTCTCTAATAAAATGATCTTGGCAACCACACTTAAAATAGGCCCTCTCATGTGCTCGACACTCACTGGGTGACGTCTGCCACACTGTAGGCATTCCAATTAGTTAGGTTAAGTGTTCCCAACGCTTGCAACTGAGGTAGTCTGAGCCTTGATCCCCGAGTATTGTTTACTCTTACTTCTATTTGAAAACCCGGCTGAAGTAGCTGATCGAGTAGGGAAGTCTCTTGACTTCTTGGATGAAGATTGAAACGACTTGTTCATTTGTCTCTTTCTTGAGTCACGAGACTCCATCTCAGCTTTTTTGTTCTCTTTCACCAATTCCTCAGCTTTATAAGCCTGATCCACAAGCATAACAAATTTCTTCAACTCGAGGACACCAATAAACAATCTATATCTTCATTTAATCCGTCCTCAAATCATTTACACATAATAGCTTCAGTGGATAGCGTATTATCTAAGCCTTACAAATTCACGCTCATACACAGTTACCGTCATCTTACCTTGTTTCAGTTCAAGGAATTCCTCTCTTTTCTGATCAATAAATCTCTGGCTTATGTACTTCTTCCAGAATTCTTCTTGGAAAACCTCTCATGTGATCCTTTCCCTTGGTACAACCGACACAAGGGTATTCCACCACTGATAAGTAGAATCTCTTAGAAGAGAAACTACACATCTTATGCACTCTTCAGGTGTGCAAGATAACTCATCAAATACCTGAATAGTGTTTTCAAGCAAAAATTCTGCTCTTTCGGATCATCATCTTTACTGGCTCGAAATTCCTTAGCCCCTTGCTTCTGGATTCTATCAATCGGAGGCTTTTCTCTTCTTACCACTTTTACCACTTGGGGACCTACAGGGGTAGGTTGAGGAATAGGTGGGGTGGAGGGGGTTGTCCATTCGGGTTCGTACGAACGAACTCTATATACCATGCATTCATCATATGGAGAAAGGCTTCCCTAGCCTTTTCTCCTCCTCTCTGACTCACGGCCGTAGGTCTATTCTCATTTTCATTCGGCACTATCCCTTTAGCGGGAGCCGGCGCGTTACTTTCTACATCATCTGCCTTAGCTCTATCGGGATCAATTTACTATATGAAAACACAATTTAAATCGCCAAAACTCGTCACACTATAATTATATAAATACTTATTAGTATGTCATGTATAGCCAGACTCATGCATACACTACGTTAGTCCAAGAATCGATTAAGTCGTAGCTCTAATACCATTAAATGTAACTCCCCTTATTCGTGTCCGACGCCGGGACAGGATACAAGGCGTTATCGAACTTAACTTACTTGAACATACATTATCGGGTTATAAAATTTTATTTCAAACCAAAAACTTTTCATTCATGTTCGCAACATCCTCATTATGGGCCTATAAGGCCCTAAACATACATACGGAAGGGTTCGAGAATAAATCTGAAACTTTTACGCACTTAGAAAATTTTTGCCTAAACAGGGGCCACACGCCCGTGTGAAATGGAACACGCCCGTGTGGGTAAGCCGTGTGGTCACACACGCCCATGTTCCTAGCCCGTGTAGAATTTATTTTTCATTTCAAACCTACAAGGGTTTTCACATGGCCGAACACACCCCCGTGTCGATAGCCCGTGTCCCTCACACGGCCTAAACACGCCCATGTGTGAAAACCTTAGCATTCTTTTTATGACGTCAGCAAACTCTTAAGGGCACACGGCCTAGGCACACGCCCGTGTGCTGGCCCGTGTGGCGAATCAAATTCTCCCAAATTTGATGCAAGGGACACACGGCCTATCAACACACCCATAGGGGTTGACCGTGTGTCACACACGACCTAGACACACGCTTGTGTGTCTACCCGTGTGGAAAATTAGAAGGCTATTTTCCAAGCCAATTGCCACCCTGAAACATAAACATAGATATGCCAACACAAGCAATACATGACATGGCAATAATACACTGTAAAGCACCACTAATCATCGTTTATACACTTCACATTTTACTTCATCATTTGCATGAACTTTCACTTCATAAAACTTATCATCATTAAAATATGAAACTTGAAAAATATTGGCCAATTCCCAATGACCATATACAAAATGAGTGTATAACATTAGTAGCCAACACTTTCACTTTCAAATATGACATAATAAAAAAAACCAAGTTCGTATACATGCCATACACAAAATAAATCAACTTTACTATACCAAAAGAATGATTGATAGTGAGATTCGAGCTCCGACGTTTGACGATTCCCAAGCTAGCTTGGCGATATTACAAGGAAAAGGGAAAAGAAATAGGTAAGCATATAGCTTAGTAAGTTTGCATGAATTAATATAGCAACATAAGTATTAATGGTAAAAATCCATTCATCTCATAGAACAATAACAACAAAAGTTCTCTAGTACTTGGGCATACTTACTCATACTTACTCTCACCCGTCACATATTACAATATAGTTTCATAACTTGTATTTTACTCATAGTACCTGTATCACTTCATCACATAATTTAGCACTTATGCTAATTGGAACAAAAACTTAAATCATTATCATCCTTAACATAAATGGAATTCTTGATCATCCTTGTATAACTTAGCTCTTTATTATCTTTACATACTTAGTACTTTTTCCCGTTGAACTACTCAGAATATCGGAGGATACTCAATCTCATCATGCATGTATCACGATGCCAATGCCATATCCCAAATATGGTCTTACATGGGATCACCTATTGATGCCAATGCCATATCCTATATATGGTCTTACAAAAGATCTCTTAGCTCGATGTTGATGCCATGTCCCAGACATGGTCTTATATGAGATCGTACATAGATGTCCATGCCATGTCCCAAACATGGTCTTACACAAGATATTTCTTTGGTGCCTAAGCCATGTCCCAGACATGGTCTTTTACAGGACCTTCCTTATTCGATGCCGATGCCATGTCCCAAACATGGTCTTATACGGGACCTTCCTTATTCGATGCGATACCATGTCCCAAACATAGTCTTATACAGGATCTACATTCAACGTGATGCCATGTCCCAGACATGGTCTTATACTGGACCGTCCTTATCTCATGTCGTGACATAGGTGTCCTAGTTATTCTGAATCTTCAATCGGGACTTCACTTAGTATATTTTCATCATTTTCTCATCAAGACATCTTTAATCAATTTCATTGAAATGATATGCATTCTTCAAAATAATAAGTAGTTTAAACATAATAACACATGTAACCTTAATTTTACACAAACTTACCTCGGCACTCAAAATGTGTGTGGATGTTTGATTTAGTCCAACACTTTGTCCTTGCCTCGGTTTTGGTCTGGGCTTCGTGTTTCTTGATCTATAATAGAAATTTCACTTGTTTAATACTCATATTGACTAAATTGACTCATAATTTGTGCTTTAGAAAAATTATAATTTTGGCCCTAAACTTTCACATAATTGTACTTTTTCCCCTAGGATCGTAAAATGATTTTCATTCAACTTTCTTGTATTTCAAGCCTAGCCAAATCATTTTCTTAACTACAAAAGCCTTCAATATCCACTATTTCACTCATGTATGAAAATCTTTATCACTTTTACAATTCGGTCCTTTTATGCATTTTTCATGAAGATCACTTAGAAAAAGATGTTTATCATACATCAAACTTTCATATTCTTCCATAAAACATCAAAATACATGCATGTCATACATGGGTAAATTTTTTAATATGAACCCTAGCTCAAAATATAGCTAGAAATAGCTAAATCAAGTTACAATGATCTCAAAATACGAAGAACATTAAAAATAGGGTTAGGGTGCACTTACTATCAAGCTTGGAAGTTGAAGAAACCCTACCAATGGAGAACTTTCAATTTTCGGCCCTAGCTTAAAGAAGATGAGCAAATTTTTGCTTCATTTTTCCCTTTTTAATCTTTTATTTACCAAATGAGTAAAATGCCCTTAAGTCCCTTTCTTGAGATTTTTCCTTCCCATATCCATTTTTGTCCATCTTGACATTTAACGGTCTAATTGCTAAATAAGGACTTCTAATCATTTTTATGATGCTATTTCATACTTAAATCTTCTAAAATCTCATATTTTCTAATCTTTGCAATTTAGTCCTAATGGACAAATTGATCACTAATAAATTAAATTTGTAACACCCCTAACCCAAAATCGTCGCCGGTATAGGGTTAAAAAGGATTTACCGAATAATCAAAAACTTTTATGGACAATTTATAATTTAATTCAACCATTTAAGTCAAAGGGTCCCTTAACTAGGTCAACGAGACCTTAATCATTCCTTAGAATAGGGCTGGAACTAAACCGAACACATACGAAAACTCTTAGCAATTTAAAAAATTTTTAAAGTTACAATGGTCACACGCCCGTGTGGGAAGGCCGTGTGCCTCCCACGGCCTCAGACACGTCTGTGTGTCTAAACCATGTCAAAACAAGGCATACATACTGACTTTTCCCCACGGCCTGAGACACGCCCTTGTGTCTCACCCGTGGTCAACACTAACTTGCACCACACGACCAATCACACGCCCGTGTGTCTAGCCCGTGGTCGAGCCTAACTTGTTTTGAATTATAACCACTTAGGACACGGTCGAGCCACACGTCCGTGTACTCAATCGTGTGGGCAAATATAGGTCATTTCTAAGGCCAAAATGCCACCCACACTTGGGTCATTCTTCCATGCACATTCAAGCATCATCTTATACACATTTGGCAACCAAAACACATCAAATTGTACACCATATCTACTCAATTATGAACCTAACAATCATACCAAATTAATTGCTATTTAACTCAACATAACCACAAGCACTTCAAGACAAATCCATCACAAACTTTCCATCAATAATGTGCTAGTTATTCATCAATAAACTTACCATTCATATGACCATTTCATTTACTATCAAGCTATATCAAAACTAGCATCATAGGACATAAATAACCATTCATAACTCAACCATATATCTAGGCATATCACATGGCCATATACTTATATCAAACATACGTCAAAATAACTAGTCTATACATGTCATATCTAGCTATATACATATTCAAAAGTACCACAATAGAGATTAATAGTGTGGTGATGATCCTCGATGATTCCCGAGCCCTCAGTAGCTTTGACGATCTATAAAACAGAGCAAACACACACAAAGTAAGCTTTCAAAAGCTTAGTAAGTCATATACAAATAAACATAACATAAAAATACACATAATCACATTGATACAATGTCATTAATATTTCTCATTTGCAATTTCATAAGATGTTCTTAGGCTCATTTGTTTAGCCATACTTTCCACATTTCATAGTTCAAATATAACCCATTTGCTCATATTATCTTCAAGTATTTATCACATTATAACTCATCAAATATATACACATATTCCTCTTTGTAAGTTCATATATACACTTACCTTCAATACACTTACATAGTGTACTTATCATACATAGCTAATTCATTTACACATATCACATAAACTTCAGTTTCTTGGACTTGCCCGTTGAATCATCCGGAATCTAATAGAACACTTAGAGTGCTTGAAATAATTGTACAATGCCAACGTCCCAGACAAGGTCTTACATGTACTCAAATATTGATGCCACTATCTCAGACAGGGTCTTACACGAATCAAATATGATGCCAATGTCCCAGACATGGTCATACACATAAATCTCAAATCGATGCCAATGTCCTAGACGTGGTCGTACACGAAGTCTCAAATCAATGCCAACGTCCCAAACGTGGTCTTACATGATATCAGATATCATGACATACGCAATTCTACTTATTCCTAGGTTCAAACGGGACTTTTCCAGATGTTGACAACAAGTAGATACTATCTCGAATTTCATGTACTCATCATTTCATATACATTCATCATCATGATTTTCATATAAGCACACATATATCAATATAATTACATTTATTTGTATATCGACTTACCTCAGATTCAGATATACGGAAATGAACTCGGCTACTCAATTATTTTTTATTTCCCGCGATCAAAGTCAATTTTCTTCGGTTCTTGATCTATACATATTCAAATTTAACTCATTTATTCACTAATTCATTCAATTAAAAACACATTTAGGGAAATTTATAAATTAGCCCTCATATTTTCACGTTTTGACATTTTAGTCCATATTTCACAAAATCACAAAATACATAAAATCTCAATACACCCATGCTTAGCCAAATTCTTATGTGTTCCATACAATTCCATACATTTCATTTATTTCACAATTTAGTCCCTCAAAATATTATTTTCTCAATTAAGTCCAAATTACTTAAAATTACTAAAAATCCAAAGACAAAACTTGTTAATCAAACATATATATTTCATTATTCACCATCAAACATCACAAAACTCATGTGTTCTTCATTGGCACATTTCAAAATATTCATCAATTCACAAAATTAAAGCATGGGTTTCAAAGTACTCGAAGCAACGATTACGAAAACGTAGAAATTATCAAAACCGAAGCAAAACATACCTTGAATCAAGCTCAAACCTAGTGAATGAAGCTTGATCTTTTTCTTTTATTTCTTTTTGATATTCGACCAAAGAACAAAACAAAAATGGCCTAATTTATGCCTTTATTTTAGTTAATATTAACTTATAAATAAATTTCCAAATTTAGCCCTTTTAATATCATTTAAATTCCATTAACTTAAAGCATTAATGTCCATCCATATTTCCAATGGTTCAATTGCATTATAAGGACCTCACATTTCTAATGACATGACACATAAGTGCTTTTAACATATGGCATGCTAATTTTACACCTTTCACAATTAGGTCCTTTTATCAAATTGAACACATAAATGGACAAATTAATCCACGAAACTTTCACACATGCTTAATTATATACTGCAGAAATAGAAAATAATATTAAAATATTTTTCTAACTCAAATTTGTGGTCCCTAAACCACTATTCTGACTAGGGTCTAAATCGAATTGTTACAAAATTTCCTCATGAAATTTTCACACAATCATACAAACACATCATAAGCCTCATAGAAATCATAAAACACATATTCCTACTTTGGATTTGTGGTCTCACACCACTATTCTGACTAGGCCCTAAATCTGTTACACTTTGTATTGAATCAGATAATCCTAATGGGTTACCTATTGTTATATCAACTATGTAAGTGCAAAAATATGTAAGAAAATGTTGTAATGCTTGCCTTTCTTATGTACTAGATACTAAAGAGTCTGAATCAGAGCTTGAATCAGTGCAAGTGGTTTATGAGTATTCTAGTGTGTTTCCAGAGGAGTTACCTAGATTACCACCGATCAGAGAAGTCAAGTTTGCTATAGAACTTGTACTGGGAACATCTGTAACGCCCCAAAATTTTGGGCATAGGAGCAATTGATTGTCTACTTCAGTGGTTAAGTGATTAGGAGTGTTTGGGGGTGTTGGAGAAGTCTTGGGTTCAAACTTGGGCTTTGGCAAAAATTTATGTTTTTCTCTTAAAGGAGCCTTGATGTTAGTGGGTAGGTTTTAAGAATATTTTTTGGATAATTTATAACACAAGAGGAGCTTGTGGCTTAGTGGAAAGGGTGTGTGGTGGACTGGCAAGGAGGTAGCATCACAAAGGGGCAAGGAGCTCAGAGGTTCAAGTCTCTCTCTGCTAAAAAGAGTAATTTATTTTACTCCTTACTGAGCTATAAGTTGAGTTGGAGTGGAACTCTACTTGGTGAAGGTTTCAATTGGTCTTGAGTTGTTGGAAGAAGATTATGCAGCAAATCAAGGAGGGATTTATGGAGATGTTTAAGGAATTTGAAAAGGGGGGAGAAGTTGTAGCCGAATTGGAGTGCTGGTATGTGCAAATTTGGCTAGAAGGTTTTAGGTGCTTACGTTTTTCTTTGTTTGGTTTTCAGCAGTTTGTTTTGTGCTCTTCAAGTTCTTTTAATGTGCTGAATTGTGTTTTTGGTGTAACCTTTAGCATCGTTTTTCTCTCATTTTCTTTTCTAGTGGCTGAATATTTCATTTTGTGTATTTTATGAGTGGTCGATTTCTCCTTTCTTAATTTTTTCAAATCGTTCCTTTCTTTTGGCTTCTCATTTCTTTCTTTTCTTTCCACTGGGTTGGCCAAATCTCTATTTTTTCTCCTCTCATATTTCTAAACCGACTATACCTTTTTTTTCTTTTTTTTTCTTTGCTGAATCAATTATTCTCCTTTTCTTCTCCTATGCTGAATTCTCTTTTCTTTTACACCTAAGTACCTCGAATCTGTTGGCCGAATATCACATTTTGTAGCTTGGGTTTTGTGTTGACCAATTGTTGCTCTTCTTTTCATCTCTATTCCTTACTTCAGTTCTGGCCATAGGTTTTGAGTGATTCTCTTTCTCCTCGCCTATTCATCTCTTTTTGGCTTGACAACGGTTTTCTGGTAATTGTAAATATGATCGACTCATGCTCTGTTTCTTTAATTTCTTTTTGGTTTTAAGAGACCTCACTCTTTGGTTCTACTTAAAACCAAATGCCATTTCTCCCTATCTCTAGTTTTGAGACTTGGTTGGACAATGGGTTTTGTTTCAAGCCTTTGGTTATGCGAGTTTTGTTAATGGGTGGTGATTTTCATGTGTAAATACTAATCAAGAAGTGGGTAATCGCTTTTAATCAGCATATTAGTTGCAAGTATCCATTGGTTCAAGCAAGGTAGGTGATTGTGGTTTGAGTGATGAGGTTTGGTTGATTAAGGCTAGTTATGTTTTGTTGATATGCATGTAATCATGTGTTGTGAATGATTATAGGTTGGCACTCGAAGGCAATCCACGAGTGTTCACAAGCAGGTATGTAACAGTTACCTGTATTTCAATAGTCGTCGAGAAAGCGATAGAGTGTGTAACTTTGTGCTCTGTTGATGATTGCCTAAAAAGCCGAAAGTGTGTACACACACAATTCGCGTCGTAGATTGACAAAATGCCGAAAAGCTAAATTACCGGTGAATGATGCCACTCGAGCGTACGATCACACGTGTAGTGGACCGAGCCCACGAATATGGGCGTAAGATGGATGAGGCCACCATGAGCGTTCTCATGGGCTTAGGTCATTTTAGGCCGCGATGGGGTCAAAATGGGCCGTGTGGGCCCCACAAAGATTAAATTTGCATTGATAAACCGTAATATGCACATATTTTAAACTGTATTTAGGATACTTTTGGATGATTTATCCCTTTTATTATGGAATTTGATGCTCCTAATCCTTTGTTTTCATGTTTTACACTTAGGAGAGCATGGGAAATCGAAAAGAATGAGAAACAGGCCAAAAACGAAGAAAATGGGCCAAACTATGAAATTCACACGGCCTGGGCCCGAGACACACGATCGTGCCTCTTTAGCAGATTTGACCACGGCCTAAATTTGATTCACCCTGCCGTGCCACATGGGCGTGCCCCTGCCACAGCAAAAAAGAGTTTCATTCGGATTAGGGTACTTTGAGGCAAAGAAAGACATTCCAAAAGCCTATATAAACACCCTAGAGGCCAACCTTCAAGAGGCGTTCAGCTAGGCCAATGAGCCAAGCCAAAGAGGCCAAACTATGGGATTCACTCAAAGAAAGCTAGTTGATCCATCCCATAAGCCGGAATCACACTCAAGACTGAGGATCTCTCCTTCAATTCCTTCAGGGGTTTTAGGGTTTTCTTTATGTTTTGTTATTTTTCTTCTGAGATGTATTCTTTTATGATTATGAACTAAACCCCTCAAATACCTGAGGGGGATGAAACCTAGGACGGATCTTGTTATTATTTTCTGAACTATATGATAAATACTTGATTTGTTCTTAACTATGTGTTCTTAATTCTTGCTTTGATAATCCAGGATATTGATTCAAGTATTGATGTGCTTAGGAAAAGGAGGAATATTCCATGTTTAAAAGTAGATCTAGCATAGTTAAACGGAGTTGATCGCAACCCTAGAGATAGGATGACAAAATCTGTCAAATTAGGGTCAAACCTAATATGGAAGTCCATAGATCGAGTTAATGCAATTGTAAGGGTTTTAATTAGAAAGAGATTTCAATTAATCAACCTAGGATTAGACGTTAGTAGCCTCGAGAGAGGTATTAATATAAATTAGGGAATCCTACGGATCAAATCAAGTGAATAAATCGTCTGGTTCAGAGTTAGAAAACAAGTGAAGTCTAGGTGGATTCTTCCTCGGGTATTGTCTTAATCAATTGGTTTTCCCACAAGTATTTCCGCAATTCCTTCTTTGTGTCTTAGCATCTTTAGCTTAGTAGTTAGTTGATTTTAGATTAAACAAAAATTCTCTTAATTCTTAGGCTAAATAATAAGAATAAAGTTAGTGTTAGTACTTTTGGTTCCCTTGGGTTCGACAATCCGGTCTTGCCACTAAGCTATACTACTGTTCGATAGGTGCGTTTGCCTCAATCATGGTGATAGTTAGTTTCTAGGCTCAATCATTCATTATATAAATTTTAAGACTTTTTCCACCACTATCATGCATATTGTGGTAAATTTTAGACCGAGTCGTGTAGTCCACATAGCCAGGGTCAATTTTGGGCAATGAGCCATGTGGGTCCACTAGGCTGGTGGGCCCCACACGGCTAAAATGCATGTTATATGGTTTCTATTGGTTTGAGCTATGCTACTCATATAGACGATGCTATTTTTGGCTTAATTAGGCCACACGAGTGTGTGGGCCAACTTAGGCCAAATAATGGGCCTTAGGCCCATTTATACTGTTGTGTCTATTTGGATTGCTTAAGTCGCTCGAGGTGAAGGTGGACCTTCTGTTGGGTCGTTAAGCCCTAATTTACAAAATTACCAAAATACCTCTAATTTGCAAAATTATTGAAATACCCCCAATTTGTGAAATTACCGAAATACCCTCGATTTGTAAAATTATCGAATACCCTTAATTTGTGAAATTACTAAAACAAACTCAATTTGTAAAATTACTGAAATACCCTCAATTTGTGAAATTATTGATTTGTGAAATTACTAAAATAATCTTAATTTGTAAAATTATCGAAATACCCTTAATTTATAAAATTACCGAAATACCCTCAATTCATGAAATTACCAAAATACCCTCGATTTGTGAAATTACCAAAATATCCTTGATTTGTAAAAGTACTGAAATACCCTATAGGGTAGAATTATCGAAATACCCCTAAAGGGTAGGATTACCGATATACCTTTATAGGGTAAAATGATTATTTTACCCTTGTGGGTAAATGACTGACTTAGAATATGAATTTAATTGATTTGACTGTGATCATATGACTGTGTTTTTAACTGACTTGATTGTGGTTGTGTGACTGATATGCCTTTAATATATGTTTAAATGACTGTTACTGAGCATGGCCATCTTGCATACACGTGTAATGATTGAGAATGACATATACGACATATTGCATGGGGTTGAGACATTGATACAGAGGAAGTTCTGATAGGGTTGCACGGTCGCATGAGACAACTATGGATCCAGTATTGATCTGTTAAGGTCGTGCGTGTTGCACAAGACGACTGTGGACCGACAAACGGCTTAAAGCCGCGTAATCTGATTTTGGCTCTGTGCCAACCTAAATATGGCTCTGTGCCATCTTGATCATGGCTTTGTGCCAATCGTATTTACCCGTGGCTATGTGCCTAACATATATACTGATGACTCTACATCGATCATAATTACCTGTGGCTGTGTGTCGATTATATTACCGTCGCTGATGGCTATGTGCCAAACTTATTACAGTTATCGATAGCTTTGTGCCATCCGATTATGGCTCTATGCCATCCCGATTATGGTTTATAACCATTACATTTTATGGCTTTTAGCCGTTACATTAATCGGCGACATTCTCGCGATATTTATGGCTTTTAGCCGTTCTATTCTCGGCGTCGAGCCATTCTGTTGACTTATGCCGCAACTGGTGCTAAGCTTGGTGTGTTGGCTGGGTGGGTCGATTTTATCCCCACAGGAGTGTGGGATTAGTACGGGTGGTGTGTTGGTTGGATCGGGTGGGATGCATCCTCATACTGTTGCATATTTGTTTATGAGATCTATCACTGTACTGGGTTTAGGCCACTTGCTCTATTATTTGTTTGGGCTAGGCCCAACTGATTCTGTTATGGGCTAGGCCCAACTATTACCGATATGGAGAATGGGCTAGGCCCAATTGATTTTAATAACGGCTGAGACCCAAGTGAAATTGTACTGGGCTTAGACCCACACACATTGTTCTATTACTGTATTGAGCTCCGACTGAGACTGATTCTAAATTTTGTCTGTCTTACTAACTATTTTTAGTTAGGAGGGGATTACACACTGAGTTTTGGGAAACTCACCCCATTTTTTAACTGTGTATGTAATCCCTAGCATTAGGAGGATCGGTGCTGCGAGAGACTCGGAGATGGCCACACGACTGCCTTTAGACTTCATTTATGCTTTAGATTCCGTTTTGGTTTTTTGTAATAAGGCCTCTTTAAGGTTCTGGGTTTTAACTTGGGGTTTTTATTTACTTTGATTTATATCTGTTAGAAGTAAATCATGGTTTTCCAAATGTTAATTGTTTTTAAAACAACACTACGTTTTTGTAATATTTTCGAAATGGTTTCGAAACTTAATCTTTTTCGTAAATTGATTACTCTAAAAATTAGCTTCCGCAACTAAAAAGATATTTCGGGAATAAAATTTATAATTTTCCAATGTACCATGTTTTATGGAATAAAATTTATAATTTTCCAATGTACCATGTTTTAAAAATAAACTGACATAACTGGGATTTTACTTAAGCTTTTAAACAAGAAGGGTTTTCAATGAAGACATAGTTTTTGAAAAACATTTCAATGCGACACACAAGATTCGGGCCTAACTTCTAGGCCGATTTTGGGGTGTTACAACATCATCGATATCGATAGCACCTTACAGAATGGCTCCCACTGAGTTAAAAGAGTTGAAAGCACAATTGCAAGAGTTGACAGATAGGGGTTTTGCTCGACCTAGTTTTTCACCTTGAGGTTCACCGATTCTGTTTGTTAAGAAAAAGGATAGATCGATGAGATTATATATTGACTACTATCAGCTCAACAAGGTTACAATCAAGAATAAATAACCACTGCCTCAAATTGACGACCTATTCGATCAGTTGAAAGATCCTACAATATTCTCAAATATTGATCTTCATTCTGGCTATTATCAGCTATGAGTGAAAGATTCTGATGTTCCAAAAACTACATTCAAAACCAAGTACAGACATTATGAACTTCTTGTGATGCCGTTTGGTTTAACTAATGCACCTGCAGTATTTATGGATTTAATGAACAGAATCTTCAAATCGTATTTAGACAGATTTGTTGTGGTATTTATTGATGATATACTGATATATTCCCAAGATGAAAATGAGCATGTTGAGCATTTGAGAATTATTTTGCAAACTCTACGAGATAAACAGCTATTTGCTAAATTTAGAAAATGCAAATTCTGGCTCCAAGATGTCGATTTTTTGGGACATATAGTGTCGGCTGAATGCATCAGAGTTGATCCGAGTAAGATTTTCGTAGTTATTAACTGGAAACCACTGAGAAACATATCTAAAGTAGAAGTTTTCTGGGATTAGTTGGCTATTACCGAAGATTAGTCAAACGGTTCTCAATGATAGCTACACCAATGACGCGGCTATTATAGAAAGATGTGAAATTTGAATGGTCTGATAAATGTCAACAAAGTTTTAATCAGTTTAAAGCACTATTGACTGAAGCACTAGTTCTGGTTCAGCCTGAATTGGATAAAGAATTCATAATTTTCAGTGATGCATCTTTAAATGGTTTAGGCTGTATTTTGATGTAGGAAGGAAAAGTGATAGCTTATGCTTCCAGATAGTTAAAGTCGCATGAAAAGAATTATCTGACACATGACTTAGATTTAGTAGCTATTGTGTTCACGTTGAAAATTTAGCGACGCCATTTTTTTTGGTGAAAAATGTCACATATTTATCGATCACAAGAGTTTAAAGTATCTAATGTCGCAGAAAGATCTGAATCTGAGACAGTGCATATGGCTCAAGTTATTAAAAGATTATAAGTTGATCATTGATTATCATCCAGAAAAGTAAACGTAGTTGCTGATACTTTGAGTAGAATGTCCTTATATGCTCTGTGAGCGATGAATACACAACTGACATTATCTGGTGATGGCTCGATCTTAGCTGAGTTGAAAGCTAAATTGACATTTTTACAGCAGATTTGTGAAGCTCAGAAAAGTGATAATTGCTAGCTAAATGGGCACAGTGTAAATCGACTTCTGATTCAGATTTTCAATTATGATCCAATGATTGTTTACTGTTCAGAGGTAGAGTTTTTGTACCGAGGAATCTGGAGCTTATACAGAAAATTTTACACGAAGCTCATAGTGGTAGCTAATCAGTTCATCCAGGAAGCAATAAAATGTACAGCGATTTGAAACAGATGTATTGGTGGCTAGGAATGAAACGTGAGATTTTTTATTTTGTATCGAGATGTTTGATATGTTAGCAAGTTAAAACTGAACATCAGGTACCTTCGAGACTGTTATAGCCAAGGATGATACCAGAGTGGAAATAGGACAGAGTTACTATGGATTTCGCATCGAGTTTACCCCATCTCTGAGAAAGAAAGATGTCATATAGGTTATCGTTGATCGTTTAACAAAGTGTGCACATTTTATTCTAGTACGTACAGATTTCTCCCTTGATAGATTGGCTGAGTTGTATGTTTTTGATATCGTCAGATTACACGGAGTGCCAGTATCCATTATTTCGGATAGAGATCAACGGTTCACGTCACAATTTTAGATAATGTTACAGGAAGCTCTGGGTACGGGATTGCATTTTAGCACAACATTTCACCCTTAAATCGATGGTCAGTCTGAGCGTGTAATATAGATTCTCGAAGATATGCTTCGTTGCTGTGTATTAAAGTTCGAAGGTAACTGGGAGAAATATTTGCTGTGTATGGTCGTAGATGCTGAACTCCGTTATATTGGACCGAGCTCAGTGAGAAAAAGATACACGGGGTTGATTTGATTCGCGAGACTGAGGAAAAAGTGAAAATAATCTGAAATAGCTTGAAAGTAGCTTCAGATCGTCAGAAATCGTATGCAAATCTTAGATGCAAAGATTTAGAGTTCCAAGTTCGCGACAGAGTATTTTTTTAAGTTTTGCCCTGGAAGAAAATTCTTCGATCCGGTCGTAAAGGAAAGTTGAGTCTGCGATTTATCGAGCCGTATGAGATTACTGAAAGAATCAGACCTGTTGCAAACCAATTAGCTTTACTACCAACACTTGAAAAAATTCAGAATGTCTTTCACATGTCTATGTTATGACGGTACATAACATCCTAGATTAGGGGTTATGCGGTTGTGCATAATTCATGAGTAGTAGGTTTTAGCGGTGTTTGGAAATGAATTAAGGGTTTTAAAATCCTAGGATGGAAGAAAGCTTTGGACAATTATTGGTTTTAAGTTAAAAATAAGAGGTGATGTGGAAAAGTGGCAAGGGCGCCACCTAAGGTGCAAGGTTATGGCATCAAGTGAAGTACTTTGAGGGAAGAGGTTCGAATCCCATTGTGTGCATTTTGCTTAATTTTATGAAATAGCATGTTCTTTGTGATATGTGGTGTGCATTTTAGAACCTTGGAAATGTAAGGAAATGTATGGAAATGTATGGAAATGTAAGAAATGTATGGAAATGTAAGAAATGTATGGAAATGTATGGAAATATAAGAAATGTATGGAAATGTATGGAAATGTAAGAAATGTATCGAAATGTATGGAAATGTATGGAAATATAAGAAATGTATGGAAATGCTAAGTTAAAAAGAGGAAAGTGAACATTTATGTAAATTAGGAAAATGATTTAGAAATGATTCAAAGAGGAAAGTGAACATTTACGGAAACTTGGAAATGTAAAAATGTCAAGTTTAAAGAGCCAAACGAAAATTTTGGAAACTTAGAAGTGTCTTAGAAATGATAAGTTTTAAGGCAAGGTGGCCTTAAGAAAATTAATAGAAGAAATTTGACACAAAAGCGGGCTTGGAAAAGTGACAAGGAGGCACCACTTAAAGCCGATAAATGGCGCCACCGACATGTGTGCAAGCTTAGGTTCGAGCGCAAGGAGAGCATTTACGAGTGTTTTGTATGCGAATTGGGCTTATGCCCAATTCGTTATTAAAGCTAAACTAATCATAGGGAGGCGCCACTTAGGTGGATAATTTGGGCCTCGTGTGGCCACAAGGAGTCCAATAGAATAAGTTTAAATTCGGCTCATCAAGGGAAGGGGTGGGCGGCATCTAGCTAAGACTTTAAGTGATTTTATTTAATTACTTAAAGAGGAAGCAATGGACGGCAATAGGGACTCTTAAGGAAGAGTTTAATTCTCCTTAAAACTTCGGCTAAATAGGTGGATAAATGATGATTTATTTTAGATTATTTTCAAAGAGATAATTGAGGATTATTCTTTAATTTTTAATTAAAGAGATAAAGCTATCAAAATAGAAGAGTGATGGCCAAGTAAGGGATTCTAAGTTAGTAATTTGGCTATAAAAGGAAAAGAGGCCATCCATTCTTTCTTCTAACTCTCTCTCATGAATTCTCTCTAGCAAATATCTCCTTTCTTCATTGTTTTGCCAAGAAATACACCTTGTGTAGCGAAACTTCATTACCAAATTGCTCAAACTCTTTTCTCTTCTTCTTTCATAATCTTCCAAAAGCGAAAGCTTGCTAAAATTAAGGCCATAGCCAAATAGTTTTGAGACTTCAAACAAGGGGTTGTCGACTTACGTATTAAGGGTAAGAACTAGTTATCATTCGATTTTCATCCTTTTTCTTTTAAGATTTGCCGAAATCTAGGACTAACCCCATTAATATCTTATTGTTGAAACTTTGAAGAAATCTTTCCGGGATTTGTTTAAGTCAACTACAAGAAGGAGAAGTTCTTTTCCCGAAGGTACACCATAGGCCGCGTGTTCCCTAGTTATTCGGTGAATTTTGGGATTTAAAATCCACAAGGTAAGACATGCGAATATTCGGCCAAGGCCTATTTTTGGTGTTTTAGATCTAGTTCATATTTATTCAAAAGCTGAAACCAATTTGTTAAAGTGATTTAAAGCTTTAGAATACAAGAAAGAGTATAGTGAAGATTTGAGTTTGGCACCAAGGTAAGTTTTAGTGTACTAATCCTACTAGGGTTGGGATTTATAGCGAATGGCTTTTACTAACATGTTAGGGTGGGCGAATGTAGGGAGTTAAAGATCTAAGATCGAAATTTGGGATTTCAAGTGAAATCGTTAAGCGAATCAGTGTGTACCCTACCCTAAGTTTTAATATGTTCATGGCTATGTTTTAAATTAAATATGCATGTTTATAAGAATGTGAATATGGCTAAGGTACCATACTATGGTACAAAGTACTAAGGTACGTTTCCTACTCCTACTAGGAATATGAATATATGTTATTTTTAACATGTGAAAAGTGATAAGAATGTGAAAAGTGATAAGAATGTGAATAAAAGTATGATATTGCATGATATGTATGATATGGGGCATATGGGTTATATGAAAAGGGGAAGTGAATGTGGTGACCTAAGACCACGAAATCTGAATGCGGTGACCTAAGACCGCGATATCTGAATGTGGTGACCTAAGACCGCGATATCTGAATGTGGTGACCTAAGACCACGAATTCTAAATGTGGTGACCTAAGACCACAAATTTTATAAGAGGCGATGAAACACGTCGACTTGAAATGACGCCTTCAATGGTGTGTAGCAGATGGAGGGTTGACTTAGTAGTCCCCGATGTGCGAGGATGAATGCGGGTGGAGTGTAGCGGATGGCTAACTAGGTTTGGGTTTGGGTTGCATCATTATTTTTACATTATATGAACATGTATGTGATATGATAATGCATGCACGAAATGTTAATTCTTAGTGTTGGTTACACATTGAGTCTATTTGACTCACCCATTGTGGGACTATTTTAGATGATGACGATAATGGTTTGGGTTTAGCGAAGCTTAGGGATGGCCATGCACAAAGAAATTCTGACTTGGACTTTTATTTTATTTTAAGTATTTTGAATTTAAATTTTGGGAATTATTTGATGTAATAAGGCCTTAGTAGGAATATTTTATTCTATTTTTATTTGTTAAGCTTACAATTTTATCAATTAAAGATTAAGTAAATCTATTTTAAAACTAAGCCCAAATGTTTTGTCACCTAAATCAAAAGAACTGTTACTAATGTAATACCCTTATTCTCAACTCAAGCCCAACCCAAAACGGTCTTTCTTTCAAAACACACAAGTTTTCCTAAGTAACAAAAGAATTTGAAATGGTTTACACCGGGGAACATACCAGATTTGATCAAGGCTCGTGGGCCGGGTTTGGGGTGTTTCAATACCGACCTAACCCTTCACATATTATCTCCCCAATGGATGTCGACATTCAATCTGACATGACATACAGTGAGAAATTGATCAGAAATTTGGCACAAGAGGTGAAAGAATTGAAACACAAGAACATAGCTTTAGTAAAATTTCTCTGGCAACAGCACGGAATAGAATAAGTCACCTGGGAACCTGAGGAAGCTATAAGAAAGCAATACCCAAACCTCTTTTCTGGTAAGATTTTCGGAGACAAATCTTTTTGGGGAGAGAGTTATAACAGCCCGTTTTCAGTAAAATTAGAACAGTGGTTTTAGGACCACCAATCTGAAGTCAAAAATTTTATTTTATTATTATTTTATGGCCTATAGTATGATAGAAATACCATATCAAAATTTCATTAAGAACTTTTACCATTTACATGTTGAATTTGATAAAATAACTAAATCACGTAAAGTGCAAAAGTTAAGTTCTAATAGCTAAAGGAATTAAATAGCTATAGAACTTTAAAATGAAAGGTCATTATGTGGTAATTAGACCATTGCTATTGGTGGAATATAATAGCTTGGCATTTAGAGAAATAACTAATGTTTATAAAGGTTAATTTTGAAATTTGGTTAATAATGATATAATAAGTTAAAACAAATTTAAAAGCTTTCATCTTTCTTTTTTCTTCAATTGAATATCAAAGTGAAGGAAGCCATTTTTTTTTCAACTAGGGTTCAGCTACTTTGAATCTCAATTGGTGAGTGATTTTTGTCTCGTTTTTTTATGAATTCTTTGTTTCTGGAATCGTTGTAGCTTAATCTAGCTAGCCTGGGGACAAATTTGTGAAACTGTTAAACTATCAGGGTTTTTCCATTGATAAGTATGCTTGAGTTTTGATTTTTGATGATAGAAAATGAATGGTTATTGTTGGATAAACAACTTTTCTAAAGGAATTTTTAGTGAAATTATCAAATAGGGACTAAATTGAAAAATAGAAAATATTATGTGGTGAAATTGTGAATTTTTGAAATATATGGGTTGCTATTAATTCGTATAAAAATCAGCTAGGCATGGGTAAGGATTAAATTGCATAAATTTCATTTTTCGAACCTAGGGACCAAATTGCAAAGAAATTAAAAGTAAAAGGGCAAAATGGTAATTTTGTCAAAATTATATGTTGGACTAAATTGGATATTGAATTGGGTTAAATTTATTCGTATAGATCCAGATAGACCTCATGCAGAGTTAAATCGGGGCAAAGGAAAAATCTCGGATTAATCGCCTCCGTATTTACGCATACTCGTCGAGGTAAGTTCGTGTAATTAAATTGTGTAATTATATGCTTCAATTGAATTATATGTATGTGATTTGCATTATTTTCATATATGAATATCGATCACATATCCAACGACATATGACAATTACCGAGTCCCATTTGAACCTTAAGAATTCGTAGGATACAAATGACATGTCATTAGGGTTACCGATTTCAGTTCATATGAGCTTACCGTTATTCAGCTCGTATGAGCTTACCATTATTCAGCTCGCATTAGCATACCATTACTCAACTCGTATGAGCTTATCGATTACAGTTCGTAAGAGCATACTGATTCAGAGCTCGTATGAGCATACATGTATAGGAATTGACAGATTATAGTTCAGTACATCTCGTGTGTGCTACTCGAGTATCCAACAATATTCTAAATGGTTCAACGTGTAATATTCTATTACAAGATTATATGAGTTAGATATGAACTACTTTAGGTAATTACATGAAATACATGGAAATAATGTTACATGATGTATATTGGTATATGAAATGAATGATACATTTATATGAAATTTGAATATTTGTTGAATTCATCCATGAATATTGGATATTATATGTGCTTCATATCGCTAACATGTTGGTGATTATGTGTTTAGGCTTTTGGCCAATTTGGTTGGGATATGCTATGTGTACTTATCGTAATTGTGATTTAAATGGTAAGTTAAATTCTTTGTTATACGAACTTACTAAGCTTAAATGCTTACTCTGTGTTATTTTTTGTGTTTTATAGTGATTCGGAAGCTCATTTGGGTTGGAAGCTTGTTAGAGCTATATCACACTATCCATTGGCTCACTCGGTACTTTCGGTTGTTTTATTTTTGTTATAATGGCATGTATAGGTTGTTTTGGCTAATGTTAGCCTATATGTGTTTTGTTGAGAATGGCCACTTATTTGGCTTGTGTTTTGGCACATTTTGGTTTGTGCATAATTTCCTTCTATGGTTGATGTGTTGCTTGATTTATGGTTGAATGATGAAAGGTAAATTGGTAGCTAAATATGCTTATGATATATGTTTTATAATTTGGTGTGATTTGGTGCTTTGTTATGGAAAACATATATGTATATTGATGCTAGTTTGGAATGGCTTATTTGGTACCATTTAAGAAGTTTTGGTATGTTTTTATTGGTAGGCTAAGTGGCATGAAATTATGCAAAATGGCTTGGTAAATTAGTGGCTTATTTGGTTTAATGGTGTACATGATTATACATGTTTGCATATTGTCATTTGAGGTGCCTAAGAGCATATTGGTTGTATGTGAATATACTAAAGGCTTGATTATTCTTGTTTTAGATGCTTTAATATGGCTTGTTTATATGCACAATGTTGAGTGTAGGTGGATGCCAAATTGGGTGAGAAATGTGGCTTGTAAAATGGTCTATTTTTGTCCATACAGGCAGAGAGAGACGGGCGTGTGTCTCGGCAGTGTGTGAGATACGGCCAGGTGACATGGTCGTGTGACATATGGCAAGGTGACATGGTCGTGTGTCCCTTTTATCTTTCAAAGGGTCGCAAGTCAGGTGTTACATGGCCTAGCACACGGCCTGGCACACAGGTGTGCGAGGCTACTTCGAAGGGTACACGGCCTAGCACACGGGCATGTGAGGCTACTTTGAAGGGTACACGGCCTGGCACACGGACGTGCGGCTTGACCGTGTGACCCAAGTCAGTGAGTTACACGGGTAAGGACAAAAGCTAGGCATGGCCATGTGTCCCTATTTCGAATTCCCACACGACCTAAGACATGGGCGTGTCTTTTGGTCGTGTGAGTCACACAGCCGTGTGACCCCTACAGCTTTAAAAATTTGCAATGTTTTTTAAAAAATTCTATGATTTTTTTATTTAGTCTGACTTGTTTCTAACGTGTATTTAGGGCCTCGAGGGCTCGTATAAGGGACAATATGTATGGTTTTGATTGGTTTTATTATGAATATTGATATGTTATGAAAAGTTCAAAATTCTATTTGTTTGTACTGTAAGCTCTTGTAATACTCCGTAACCCTGTTCTGGCGAAAGATATGGGTTAGGGTTGTTATAAAGCCTCACTTCGAATCTCTACATCTTGTATTTCATGCTAAAATATGGCATATAAATGCAATCACCTATAGCTCACCAAAGCTCATCGAACTAGACAACTTTATGATTTCCTTTATCCCGATTTGTTGAGCCTCCACTAACGTTTTCAGCTTCGCCCAAAATATACATATTACTAAGCATTCAAAAACAATCTAGCTTATCTCTTTTGCGTTCATACAACGACTCTCCAGTCTCACATACTTATTCAACTTATTTAGTATAATCTATTTAAGCTTAATTTCTTCTTTTTAACTTAATTAAATCCTTAATTTCTACCTCCTAACCCCCTAACTTGAGCCTAATTATTGATCTAGATCTCTAACTTTGCTCAATTTCTTTAATTAATATTTTTTGAAAAAATTGTTCATCCTCATTCTCAAAATAAAATATTTAATTCACGCAATTACTTAAATATTTTGATAAATTGAATTTGTAAACCTCTTAATCTCATCAAAATATACTACAAATCATTTTAAAAACATCTCTTATCTCTTTATTATGAGATTCACCATTTTATGCTAAAGATAGCTATAAAACCATGGATCTATAATTTTCATACTTAGATATATGAAAATTCAAATTAAAAATACCTAATAAAATTTAATACATAAGAAAATAATAGATTTACCTTTAATTGAAAACCTCCACAAATTTGTACCAATTGAGCAAAACTGTGCGAAGTTTAGATGAGAAATTACAGAAGAAACGGTGATTTTCTTGCAAAATTGAAAGCCTAAAAAGTGTTTGGATGCCTAGAAAATAAAGGAGATGTAGAAATTTTTGGGAGAAAATTCTCCAACCTAGATCTAACAAAAATTAAAAATAAAAAAAAAATGGAGAAAAACAAAATAAAAATACATAGACAACGAGTGTGGCTTTCTATAGCCATCTAACCTTTTTTAAAAAAAATAGGCTATTTGCCCTATAAGTCTTCCCTTTAAAACACTAGTTTTAATTTACACATTTAACCTTTACTTTAACCACTACTCCCATATTAATCTCGAATATTATCATTATTATTTTTTACTAATGCCCCAATTATTAATACCATAATTATTTAATTTAATTATTATTAGTTTTACTATTATTAACTAATTATTTGTATTATCTTATTTTAATTCCTATGACACAAAATTTGATTTTCTCTCAACCCATAATCTAATGTCCAATTCTACTAACCCGGTTTTCAAGATGTGACGGTGACTTACCTAAATCCTAAGTTAGTCACTAACCATACGTATGTAACTCGTGCGCTTTGATATAAGTGGAAGCTTATGTTCTAAATATGATCAAGCCGATAGCCAGTATGTTAGGCACATGACTTGTGTATGGAATTGTTTTAATAGCAACAATGGAATTTATAGATCGATTCAAGAGTTAAAGAAATCTTCTCATTGGCATTGTGTGGATTGATAAATATGGAACATTACCACGAGTTTCTTGTTCTTGAACAAGCAATTTATCACAATCATTAGTTGACAGTGACCATATTAATCAGTAAAAAGATACAATGGTGACAGTGAGATAAAATAGGATTGTATTGAATGAACAAATTTAACTCAAAGGAATCAAGGATATCCTATGAGGGTAACAAACACATGACGAGGTCATTGGACAAATCAGTTGGATGAATTGCTTTCGTAAAAAGTATACAATAAGGAGTTTTCAATCATGGTACTTTTTGTGGAATGACTCCATGATTAAGTAAATTATAATTTATCAGAACGATGCTTCTAGACATAATTGCAATTGCTCGAACCTAATTGTATATGTCTGATTGGTCCCTCTGCTAGCTCAACAAAATCTCGATCAGACTGCATGTAACACCCCTCACCCATATTTAACACCGGAATAGGGTTACAGAGCATTACCGGACTTACAACACTTTTAAACACACATTTCATATACTATTTATTAATTCAAATACAAATCAATCATAATTAATCATACTGTCCTTTAAACAAGCCTATGATGGGAGTGGTTCGGGACTAAACTAGAAACTCGGGAAATTTTTCAACACTTAACAATTTTTTTCTCAAAACAGGGGACACACGCCCGTGTGGTCAGGCCGTGTGTGACACATGGCCACCAAACACGCCCATGTCACAGGCCGTGTGGACATTCAAAATGGAAACACATGGCCGTGTCCCAGCCCGTGTCCTACCCCGTGTCCAAATAAGTGAACTTAAAGACTTGGGTCACACGGCCGACCACACGCCCGTGTGTCTAGCCCATGTGACCTTCCAAGTGGCCACACACACCCACATACCAAGTAGTGTGCTAGGCCGTACCAAACCTGTAGTGTATACTGACTTATGCAACACGACCAGGTCACACGCCTATATGTTAGGCCGTGTGCAAATTAGGGGGTGTACTGACTTATACCATACGGCTGATCAAACGTTCGTGTGTGAGACCGTGTGGAGCACACTGACTTCATTTCAATTTCAACACCAGAGGACACACGGCTGTGTAACATGACTGTATGTCACAGAAGGCTAAAATACACACCCGTGTCTCTGCCCTTGTGGACAAAAAATAGGCTATTTGCCAAGCTAAATTGCCACCCAATCTTATGCACACCTATGCCAAATTCAATAATACCAAAACATAACACTTAAAAGCATTTAAACAACCTCAATCAAACATCTTTCATTCCATCCAATACCAACAACTAACATACTTAAATTCTCATGATTTCCTCATTCAAATCATATCAACTTCACATGTTCAAATTAACTAATTAAACATTTTCCAAACATGCATCATCATACATCAATCCACAAGCACATAGCTTCTCAATTATCAACCATTTGACACCTACAATACCAACTATCAATAACATTACAAAACATAACTCAATCTCATAATAAAAGCCATATGCACACTTGTATATATACATAACTAGCTAGCCAAAATAAGCCAAGCTCATGGCTATATTTATACAAACCAAAACATGACCATTCACAAGCCATCTCTAATGGAAAAACTCACTACCAAAATACACATCAAAATGACCATAATCCTATACATGCCATATGACCAAAACATAAGCTCAAAGTACCAAAGTGATGGTTGGATAGTGTGACGATGTCTCCGACGATCCCCAAATCTGAGCTAGCTTTGAATTCACTATAAAACTTGGGAAAAATAAACAAAGTAAGCTATAAAGCTTAGTAAGCTCATATGAAGTAAAATCAACAATTCGTAATACACAATTTATCAATTTGAACTAGTTAATATATAATTCATGATAACAGACAAACCTTCCTCATACTTACTCATATGCTTATATACAAACTCATAACTTCTTCTATTTAAAGCTCATACTTTCCATGTACATACACATACAAATTCATAACAAGTTTATACCTATTCATAATACTATTGAATACTCGATATCTCACACACTAAGTGCCAATACATAGCTGAAGCTACTTTAATCTCACACATTAAGTGCCTTACATAGCCGAAGCTACCTCGATCTCGCACACTAAGTGTCATATATAGCCGATGTTATTTTAAATCACACACTAAGTGTCATATATAGCTGAAGCTATCTCGAATCGCACACTAAGTGCCATATATATCTAAATCATCGTCAAACATGACTATAATCTCATATACACAATTTATGCAATATCAAAGCATTTAAAGCATAATTGTAACAATGCTTATTACATACGAACTTACCTCGGATGTGAAAATGGCAAATCTAGTCGATAACTTTATCTTTTCCCTGACCAAAGTCCGTATTTCACTTTTCTTGATCTAAATATATTCAAAATTAACTTATTTAATCATCTATTCATTTAATTTTAGTCCAAAACACTCTTTAAGGCACATTTACACTTTTGACCCTAAACTTTCACATTTTCATAATTTAGTCATTATTTCATAAAATCACAAATTCACACAATTCAATCATAACCCATGCTAGCCAAATTTCAATTAAGTCCCTAGCAGCCCATATTTTTCATTTTTTCACACATTTAACCACACATTTTCATAAACAAATCTCTATTTTGCATTTTTACTCAAAATCACTTTACAAAACTTGTTTAACTATCAACAACTATCCAAAATCCATCATCAATCATCAGAACTCATACATATTCATCAATGCCAACATTCAAAATCGTTAACAGTTTTGCAATTTAGTCCCTGAGCTAGCTAGACTAAGCTGCAACGATCTCAATAACATAGAAATCATTAAAAATCGAGTCAAAAATCATACCTTAATAGCCAAGTTAAGTTGTCAAAATTTCAAGCTTAAAAATGGTGTTTCTTTTCCCTAGGATTTTCGGCTAGAAGATGATAATGAAATAATTTGGTTTTAATTTACCTATTTTAATTATTTACTAATTAAATTACTTATATAACCTTACAATTAACCTTTAAAACAACTTATAACATGCCCATAAATGTCCACTCAATTTAATTATGGTCTAATTACAACATAATGACCTCCAAATTAAGATTCCATAGCTATTAGATACCTTTAGCTAATGGAACTCCACTATTACACTTTAGGCGATTTAGTCCTTTTTATCAAATTGAACAATCAAACGATAAAATTTCTTAACGAAAATTTCACACAAACAATTATCATGCCACTGACATTAAAATAATAATAAAATAATTATTTCAAATCCGAATTTGTAGTCCCAAAACCACTATTCCAATTTGACTAAAAACGGGCTGTTACAACTCTCCCCCTTAGGGATTTTTGTACCCGAAAACCTTACGAGTGAATAAGTTAGGGTACTATTTTCTCATAGCTTCCTCAGGCTCCCACGTAGCCTCTTCAACTCTGTGACGTTGCCACAAGACTTTCACTAAACCTATGTGTTTATTTCTCAACTCTTTGATCTCTCGAGCCAAAATTCTAATCAGTTCTTCTTTGTACGTCATATCTGACTGAATCTCAATCTTTAAAGGAGAAATTACATGTGAGGGATCCGATCTATATCAACGCAACATCGATACGTGAAAAACATTATGAATCTTTTCTAACTCCGATGGTAAGCCTAATCGATATGCTACTAGCCCTATTATTTCAATGATCTCATACGGCCCAATGAATCGCGGACTCAATTTGCCTGTGCTACCAAAACGAAGTATTTTCTTCCACGGAGATACTTTCAAGAACATTTTGTCACCAATCTGAAATTCAATGTCTTTTCGTTTCAAACCCGCATACGATTTCTGACAATCTGAAGCTACTTTCAAATAGTAGCAAATTACTTTCACTTTCTCTTCATTTTCTCTAACCAAATCAACCCCGTGAATCTGTTTTTCACCAAGCTCAGTCCAATACAATGGAGTTCGGCATTTGCGACCATACAAAGCTTTGTACGATGCCATCTTTATACTCGATTGAAAGTTGTTATTATACACAAATTCAACCAGTGGCAAATATTTCTCCCAACTGCCTTCAAACTCCAATACACAACATCTGAGCATATCTTCAAGGATATGAATTACTCGTTTAGACTGTACATCAGTTTGCGATGAAAAGTTGTACTAAAATTCAACTTCGTCCTAGAGCTTCTTACAATTTCTTCCAATATGTGAATCTCGGATCTCTATCTGAAATAATCGAAATTGGCACCCCATGCAATCTAACGATCTCAGAAACATACAATTCATCTAATCTACTGAGTGAATACTTAGTATGTACCAGAATAAAATGTGCTAATTTCGTCAGTCGATCAACAATAACCCAAATTGCATCTTTCTTTTTCAGAGACAGAGGTAATCCCGATACGGAATCCATTGTCACTCTATCCCACTTCCACTCCGGTATCATCACAAGCTGAAGCAAACCTAAAGGTACTTGATGCTCAGCTTTCACTTGCTGACAAATCAAACACTTCGATACAAAATCAGAAATATCTCGTTTCATACCCGACCACCAAAACAATTTCTTCAAATCATTGTACATTTTAGTACTCCCAGGATGAACAGAAAAATAACCACTATGTGCCTCGTATAAAATTTTTTAAATCAACTCTGGATTTTTCAGTACACAGATTCTATCTTGAAACATCAAACAATCATCTGATTTGATTTGGAACTCTAAATCACTAGTTTACTCGCATTGCACTCTTTTAGCTTGCAATTTACTATCACATTTCTGAGCATCGCAAATTTGATGAAGGAATACTAGTTTAGCTTTTAACTCAACTATAATCGAACCATCATCAGAAAATGTCAACTGTGTATTCATTGCTCTCAAGGCAAACAACGACTTTCTACTCAAAGCATCTACAACCACATTCGCCTTCTCCGGGTGATAATTAATCACCAACACATAATCTTTTAGTAGCTCGAGCCATCTCCGTTGTCGCAAATTCAAATCTTTCTGAGTCACGATATATTTTAGGCTTTTATAATTAGTAAAGATGTGGCATTTTTCACCATACAAATGATTACGCCAGATTTTCAATGCAAAAACTATAGTGGCCAACTCTAAATCAAGTGTAGGATAGTTCTTTTCATGCGGTTTCAACTGTCTGGAAGCATAAGCTATCACTTTACCCTATTGCATCAACATACAACCCAAACCATTCAGTGACGCGTCGCTATAAATCACAACTTCTTTACCTGATTCAGGTTGAACCGACACTAGTGCCTCAGTTAACAATGCTTTCAATTGACCGAAACTTTGTTGACATTTCTTGGACCATTCAAACTTGACATCTTTTTGTAACAGTCTGGTCATCGGTGTAGCAATCATCGAAAACCCTTTAACAAAACGTGGATAGTAACCAGCCAATCCCAGAAAGCTTCTGACCTCATATACACTTCTAGGTGGTTTCCAGTCAATAACTGCAGAAATCTTGCTCAGATCAACTCGAATGCCATCTGTCGAGACTATATGTCCCAAAAATCCAATTTCCCAGAGCCAGAACTCACATTTGCTGAATTTAGCATACAATTTCTTATCTCTCAAGGCTGCAACACAATCCTCAAACGCTTGGCATGCTCAGAGTCATCTCGTGAATAGATCAGAACGTCACCAATGAACACAATAACAAATCTGTCTAAATACGGTCTAAAGATCCGATTCATCAAATCCATAAAAATGGCAGGAGCATTAGTTAGTCCAAAAGGAATAACAAGAAATCCATAGTGTTCGTACCTTGTTCTGAACGCAGTCTTGGGCACATCTGAGTCTTCAACTCACAACTGATAATAACCATATCTCTAATCGAACTTTCAAAACACTATTACACCTTTCAACTGATCAAAAAAATCATCTATTCTCAGCAATAGATACTTATTCTTTATCATAACCTTATTGAGCTAACTATAATCAATACACATTCTCATTTATCTATCTTTCTTCTTAACAAACAATACTGGCGCACCCCAAGGTGAAAAACTCGGTCGTGCAAAACCTCTATCTGTTAACTATTGCAATTGAGCTCTCAACTCTTTCAACTCTCTCAGAGCCATTCTATACGGAGCTATAGATATCGGTGAAGTTCCCGATACTAGTTCAACAGCAAACTCAACTTCTCTGACTGGTGGGAACCCCAACAATTATTCTGGAAATACGTCCGGATATTCACAAACTATAGGCACTAATTCAATCTTCTTTTCAGACACTTTGGTATCTAAAACATATGCTAAGTACGCGTCACAACCTTTTCTCACATATCTCTAAGCCGACATCGATGAAATTACTATTGGCAACCCATTCGACTCATCAGATTCAATCCAAAGAATTTCATTATTCTAACACTTCAATTCTATAATCTTCGTCTACAGTTCACAACAGCATCATATAGAGTCAACCAATCCATACCTAGAATTACATCAAACTCATCAAATGGAAAAAGCATCAAATCAGCCGAAAAATATAACCCCGAGTCATTAAAGGACAGTTCTTGCATACTTTATCAACTAGAACAAACTTGCCTAAAGCGTTCGATACTTTAATCACAAACTCAATAGACTTGACAGGAAAACTCTTATTAGACACCAAATTCATATATATATACGAATGATTCGGTCCATGATCAATCAATGCAATAACATTAGTGTTGTAAAGAGAGAATGTACAGGTAATAACATCTGGGGACGACGCTTCTTCGCGAGCGTGAATGGCGTACCCTCTAGTAGGTACTCTGGCTTCAAATCTCACTGTAGAATCTCTTGTTGTACCACAATTACCAATTGCATTTCCCGCATTTCTTGGTGGCTTCCCTCGAGTAACTGCATTGCTCGATCTTGTATTCTGAGATTTATCTTTATCATTTAGCTCGAGACAATATATAATAAAATGATCTCATGAACCACAACTGTAACAAGCTCTATTATTATTTTTCACCCAGCAATCTCCAAAATGCCATCTTCCACACTGTTGACACTCAGGCTTGATGTCTTTCACATTGCCAACACTCGATACTGATGTTGCTTGAGTTTTAGGGCTGATGTATTACTTTTCAAGATCCCTATTAGAATATCCTGCTGAAGTGGTCGATCGGTTAAAATAATCTCTTGATTACTTTGACGAGGAATGATAAGGTTTACTCATCGATCTCTTCCTCGAATCTTTTACCTCTAAATCATCCTTTCTCTTTTCTTTACTAAGTTCCTCAGCTCTACAAGCTCTGTCGACCAAAACAACAAATTCTTTCAATTCCAAAATTCCAACTAGAAGTTTAATGTATTCGTTCAACCCATCAACGAACCGCTTGCCCATGATTTCTTCAGTAGAAACATATTCTCGAGCATACTTGCTCAACCGTACAAATTCTTTTTCATACTCTGCCACAGTTATTCGGCCCTGTTTCAGCTCTAGAAATTCTTTATGCTTTTGATCAAGGAATCGCTGATTTATATATTTCTTTCGGAACTCAGTTTGAAAGAATTCCAAGGTCACCCACTCACTCGGTATAATAGACACCAAGGTATTCCACCATTGATATGTTGTGTCTCTCAACAAGGAAACAGCACACTTCAAACATTCAATTGGCATGCACACTTCAGACTCTCACACACACTACGTTATTCCTAGAATCGACTAAACCATAACTCTGATACCAATAAATGTAACACCCCACACCCGTATTCAATGCCGAAATAGGGTTACAGAACATTACCGGACTTACAACACTTTTAAACATACATTTCATATACTATTTATCAATTCAAATACAATTCAATCATAATCAATCATAGTGTCCCTTAAATGAACGTACAAGGCCTTAAACATGCATTGGGAGTGGTTTGAGACTAAACCGAAAACACGGGAAATTTTTCAACACTTAACAATTTTTTTCTCAAAACAAGGGACACACGTCCGTGTGGTCAGGCCGTGTGCTACACACGGCTACCAGACATGCCCGTGTCACAGGCCCGGTGGACATTCAAAATGGAAGCACATAGCCGTGTCCCAGCCCGTGTCCTACCCCGTGTCTGAATAAGTGAGCTTACTGACATGGGTCACACAGCCAATAACACGCCCGTGAGTCTAGCCCGTGTGCCCTTCGAAGTGGCCACACACGCCTGTGTACAAGTTGTGTGCTATGCCGTACCAAACCTGTAGGGTAAACTGACTTATGCAACACGACCAAGTCATACGCCCGTGTGCCAGGCCGTGTGCAAATTAGGGGGTATACTTACTTATACTATACGGCCGCTCCATGTGTGAGACCGTGTGGAGCATACTGATTTCATTTCAATTTCAACACCAGGGGACACACGGCTGTGTAACATGGTCATGTGTCACACAAGGCTGAGACACACGCCCATGTCTTTGCCTGTGTCGACAAAAATAGGCTATTTACCAAGCCAATTTGCCACCAAATCTTATGCACACCTATACCAAATTCAATAATACCAAAACATAACACTTAAAAGCATTTAAAAAACCTCAATCAAACATCTTTCATTCCATTTCAATACCAACAACTAACATACTTAAAGTCTCATGATTTCCTCATTCAAATCATATCAACTTCACATGTTCAAATTAACTAATTAAAAATTTTCCAAACATGCATTATCATACATCAATCCACAAGCACATAGCTTCTCAATTATCAACCATTTGACAGCTACAATACCAACTATCAATAACATTGCAAAACCTACCTCAATCTCATAATAAAAACCATATGCACACTTGTATATATATATTTATAACTAGCTAGCCAAAATAAGCCAAGTCTCATGGCTATATATATATCCAAACCAAAACATGACCATTCATAAGCCATCTCTAATGGAAAAACTCAATACCAAAATACACATCAAAATGACCATAATCCTATACATGTCATATGACCAAAACATAAGCTCAAAGTACCAAAGTGATGGTTGGATAGTGTGACAATGTCTCCGATGATCCCCGAATCTGAGCTAGCTTTGAATTCACTATAAAACATGGTAAAAATAAACAAAGTAAGCTATAAAGCTTAGTAAGCTCGTATGAAGTAAAACCAACAATTCGTAATACACAATTCATCAATTTGCACTAGGTAACATATAATTCATGATAACAGACAAACCTTCATCATACTTACTCATATGCTTATATACAAATTCATAACTTCTTCTATTTAAAGCTCATACTTTCCATGTACATACCTGTAAAAATTCATAACAAGTTCATACCTATCTGGAATACTGTCGAATACTCAATATCTCGAACACTAAGTGTTAATACATAGCCGAAGCTATTTTAACCTCGCACACTAAGTGCCTTAGATAGCCAAAGCTATCTCGATCTCGCACACTAAGTGCCATATATAGCAGAAGCTATTTCGAATCGCACACTAAGTGCCATATATAGCCGAAACTATCTCGAATCGCACACTTTAAGGCACATTTACACTTTTTCCCTTAAACTTTCACATTTTTACAATTTAGTTCTTGTTTCATAAAATCACAAATTCACAGAATTCAATCACAAACCATCCTAGCCAAATTTCAATTAGGTCACTAGCAGCCCATATTTTTCATTTATTCGCGCATTTAACCACACATTTTCACAAATAAATCCCTATTTTGCATTTTTACTCAAAATCACTTCCCAAAACTTGTTTAACTATCAACAACTATTCAAAACCCATCATCAATCATCAAAACTCATAATTATTCATCAATGGAAACATTCAAAATCTTTAACAGTTTTGCAAATTAGTCCCTGGGCTAGCTAGACTAAGCTGCAATGATCTTAATAACATAGAAATCATTAAAAACCAAGTCAAAAATCATACCTTAATAGCCAAGTGAAGTTGTCGAAATTTCAAGCTTAAAATGGTGTTTCTTTGCCCTAGGATTTTCATCTAGAAGATGATGAAATAATTTGGTTTTGTTTTACCTATTTTAATTATTTACTAATTAAATTAATTATATAACCATACTAATTAACCTTTAAAACAATTTATAACATGCCCATAAATGTCCACTCAATTTCATTATGGTCTAATTACAACATAAGGACCTCGAACTTAAGATTCCATAGCTATTAGATACCTTTAGCTAATGGAACTCCACTTTTATACTTTACACAATTTAGTCCTTTTTATCAAATTGACCAATCAAGCGATAAAATTTCTTAACGAAAATTTCACACAAACATATTATCAATCCATGAAAATTAAAATAATAATAAAATAATTATTTAGACTTGATTTGTGGTCCCAAAATTCATTACGATTTGACTAAAAAGGGTTGTTACAATTTGCATTTGAATCAAAAAAAATCTACGACTTTAGAAATAATTTAATTAATTTGACCGAGATTTGAATCATGTTGATACTTTGGATGACTACAAGCCCATCTATGATACTCTAACTAGTTATAGCAACTTATCCTGGAGATTGGTTCGGATTTGATTAAGAAAATCGATTTCCCAACTTCGATGAGATTGGTTCGAATCAGGTAAAAATTGGAAGCATATATTGAAGATTCAAGAATTATCTTGAGCTCATTAAAGATATTCGTTATGCTTCTTACCTTGCTAGTTTTATGGGAAGATTGATTGTAATTTACATAATATGTTATCAAGTCTAAATTCCTTGTAAATTTAGTAGACTTGTATAGGTTTTGTACTAATCTAAGAATAAGGATGAACGTTCGATCGAATCGAGTCGAATCAAATTGAATCGAACGAAAACATTTCGAGTTAATCAAGTTGTCGAGCTTTATTTTATCATCCTAGCTCGATTTTTTTTTTTTTTGAATAGAGTGAAATTGTTCAAGTTAAATTAAAAAAATTAAACATGTCAAATTAAAATATTGTTTCAATATAACTAATTCCATATTAGAGCATATAAATTTGAAACCATATATATTTGAAACCTTTTTCAAACCAAAATAATAATAATAAATACGATACTTTAGTATGATAAACTTGAATCATTAATTAACTTATTTAGGTCCCCAAAACTATTATGTTAGAAACATTTTAAATTTTAACTTTCTTTATATATTCTTTATAATTTTTAAAATTTTATAATTTTTAAAATATAAATTTTGGAATTTATAACAATATTTTGAATTTTAAAAGTATTTTTTTTTTGTAATTTTGTTGAGAAAGACCAATTTGCTCAAATTTGCAAAATTGATAGGGACCAAAAGGGTATTTACACAAATCATTATTCAAATTATTCAAATTATAAAGTTTTTCAATTGTAAAATTCAACTCAACTCGAACTCGATACTCGAATTACTTTTTCGAGTTGACTCAAATTACTCAAATAACTGATGATTAACTCAAAATTTGATTTTTTTTTCACTTTTTTAATCGAATCGAGTTTTGCTCACCCCTATCTGAGAGGACGTATTCTTGTTCATTGAGGAACTCTTGTGAGTGCCTTGAGTGAAAAATTCAAGTTACTTGGATTTTATCCTAAGTTTTCAAAGGAAAAACTTAGAGGAGAGTTATCTAGATCTTAGGTGTAAAAGTGAGTCTAGTTTAGTTAGTGTTGTTGGGATATTGATGTGATTCCGGTCACATCATGTTACGATGCACTTCAGAGGTCTCGAGATTGGCCCAAGCACGAGGGGCCCAAAACTAAAAGGAAATTCTTCAAATGAATGTTTTGTTTGTTATTTTCATGTTTTGTTGATCTAACGTGCTAGATATTATTATTTTGTTTTATCCATGATTTTATCATGCATTATATGTTTAAGTGCTTGATATGTTATTATATGATATGTTATTATACTAATCAGAGATCTTTACTAACTTCATCATCTCTACAAATCATATATCCCGATTTAACTCATTGACCTTAATCAAACTTACCTGAGAAAAGAAAACCATTATACAAACTTGAGCTTGAGCTTCCATTGTCTATACTTTTGTCGATGTCAACCCCTTTCACTAAAACTAGAAGAACCTGAGATCAGCATCACCATGCTCCTATGATCAGACTAAAAATTATAACCATAATAGATATAATTATTTCCGATCACTGAATATCCTTTACAGATGTGTCATATTTGATACATTAACCAATAAGAATGATAAGAAAACCGAGATAATGAAATCCAAGATGTGAAGCTATACTGAATTTTTGAGAATACAACCCATGTTAGATGATAAAAATCTCAATGATATCCCACAAAAAATCCAGAAGAAAAACACCATTTATACAAACTGGAATCAATTGTGACAGAAGCAATATAATTTCCATATATATATAAAGCAGAGCAACAACCAGTAGACACAGAATACTAGCATCATATGAATTTTACAGTCATATTTTCTACCAAATGTAATGGAATAGAATACCAAAGAAAGATAATGCAATGTCGATCATAAACCAAATAAACCCACAATGCTTTCGTCTGACAATATGGTTAGTTAGCGTTCTCATAAAACAAGAATCTCATTCGAAAATGAACAGCTACATATATCTCTAAGAATGAATGAACACATAGAATACCCAGAAGAGTTCGTCATAATCTACTCAACTATAACCACTACACTCGAATATCTTTATAATTCAAACATGACTCCACCGACTATTACAGTCATCACTAATCCCATATTATTCCATTCACTAACGAAAATCAATTCAGAAGAAATTCCAGTTAATACATTCTTTAGACATTATACCTAAATGAGTTGATTATTCGAGATTAACTTCTTCTTTAATAGCATCATCACGTAATCCGAATGATCTTCATAACAAGCTAATATCTCTTTCAGAACTATCTTTACTTGCTAACCCTTCCTCATCTCTAACCATATTAATAATTATTCCACCATTGAACTCTTTGGTTTCACATTTGTGAGCTTATCCAATCTAAATCTTATGAACTTCATTGTATGACACTATACTGGTGAGGGCGTGAAGATTGTAAAGCCTCAAAATTTGACTCGCATATATACACACATATAAAACAACATTTATCATCAACATAATATTAGGAACTTTTATTCATACCTTTATGAGTTTCAACTCATCATAGACACATTTTTACTCAAATGCTTGAGTATTATTTTCAGTATCATCGGAACTAACTTGGTTGGAAAACATCTCTACCTATTTAAGACAAATCTCATCAAATTCGGGAGAGATCACACTATCACAGTTTATATATGGCATGTATAGCTAGACTCTCACATATGTTACGTTAATCCAAGAATCGACTAAACCGTAGCTCTGATACCAATAAATATAACACCCCTCACCCGTATTCAACGTTAAAATAGCGTTACAGAGCATTCCTGGACTTACGAAACAATTAAACAACCATTTAGCATACATTTTCTCAATTTAACCATTCATCATTCAATATCAAACAACTTGTCCCTATTAAGAGCCTACGACGCCCTAAACATGCTTTGGGATTGGTTCGGGACTAAACCGATAACCCGAGAAACTTTTCCATACTTAGAAATTTTTTCTCAAAATAGGGGACACACGCCCGTGTGGCCAGGCCGTGTGTATCACAAGGCCACCAGACACACCCGTGTCACAGGCCGTGTGAACATTCGAAATGGGAGCACATGATCGTGTCCCAGCCTATGTCTAAACAAGTGAAGTTACTAACTTGGGTCACATGGCCGACCACACGCCCGTGTGTCTAGCCCGTGTGCCCTTCGAAGTGGCCTCACACGCCCGTGTGCTAGGCCGTGCCAAACCTGTAGTGTATACTGACTTATGCAACATGGCCAAGTCACACGCTAGTGTGCTAGGTCGTGTATCAATTAGGGGATATACTGACTTGTGCCACACGGCTGATCATACGCCCGTGTGTGAGGCTGTGAGGAGCATACTGACTTTATTTTAAATTCAATACTAGGGGACACACAGTCGTCCAACTTGACTATGTGTCGTACACGACTAAGACAAACGCCTGTGTCTCTGCCCGTGTGGACAAAAATAGGCTATTTACCAAGTCATTTTGCCACCTAATTCTTTTGTGCATACCTACACAATTCAAATGATACTCACTCACAGCATAAATGGCCATCCAATTTAACCAAAATCAAGGCTAAAACATACCATTTCAATTCCATCAACTAGCATGCTTACTATCTCATGTTTTACTCATTCAAATCATACCAACTTTACATATTCAAATCAACTAATTAAACCTTTCCAGACATGCATCATCATTCACCTATTCACAAGTACATAACTTCCCAACTATCAACCATTTGGCTTTCAAATTACCGATTATCATTAAGCATCATGATTCCAACCTCAATCACACAGTATAGATCATTTGTTTACATATAGACATAACCAAAATTAACCAAAATAAGCCAACTCACATGGCCAATTATACAAATCAAACCTTAGATAATTACAAGCCAATTCCAATGGCCAAAATCATAACCAAAACATAACCAACATGACCAAAGTCCCTATATATGCCATATATTCAAAATTACCAAAGTTCTTAAATACCAATATATTTGTGGATATTGTGAAGCGCTCTTTAATGATCCTCGAATCCGAGCTAGCTTCGATATCACTATAAAACACGACAAAATACACAAAGTAAGCTAAAAAGATTAGTAAGCTCGTATGAAATAAACTCAGTGTAATCACATAAATATATTTCAATAATTTCAATGCGTCAATATGTAACTTTCCTTAACTATCAAACCTTTCAATTGCTCATTCACAAAACTATATACATTCGACATCAATTATTCGATTCAAAGCTAGAAGTTTATACACATGTCTGTGCCATCTCGTACCAACCTCATATACTTTCTCGTCTTTCATTTACACGTTGAACCATTCAGTAACATAATTTGTATTTAAAACATTAATAAATGAGATAACATAAAGTTTAACCATAAAGTAACTCATAAGTTCTCAACTTCTTTTAGCTCGTCATTCGAATAGGTTTCCGTACATATCTGTACTGATATATATATATTCTCACCAATTCACTTATCAAATTACTCCAAGTTTATAAATGCTTACGTTATGAGTACGTCGATTTTCCGATGCCATAGTCCAACTATGGTCTTACACATACATTTCCATGGCCCTGTCATGGTTTTACATTCACATGCCATAACCCGGTTATGGTCTTATTATCCGGTTACTATAGCCCAGCTATGGTCTTATTTGGCAACTCGCCTTACTTAAATCGTACATTTAATTTAATATCTCTACATTTAACTAATAATATAAATTCTATCTCAATTTCATCCATCAAATAAATGAATACACATTTAAGTTCAATTATACGAACTTACCTTGCATACGGAAATGACGAAACGGACTGACTATTCAATTACTTTGCTTTTTCCCCGATCTAAGTCTGAATTCCTCTTTTCTTGATCTATAAGTAATCAAAATCGGCTTATTTAATCATCTCTCTATTCAATTTAGTCCAAAACACTTATTAAGGTAATTTTACACATTTGCCCCTAAGGTTTCACAACTTTTACAATTTAGTCCTTATTACAAAAAATTGCAAATTCATGTAATTTAGTACAAACCCATGCTTATCTGAATTTAATACATGTTACTAGCAACCCATATTTTTAATTTATTCACACTTTTAACCACCACATTTCACATTTTCTTAATCTAATCCCTTTTTGACTTTTTTTTGTCAAAAATCACTTTACAAAAGCTATTAATCTAACATTAAACCTTCCAAATCTATCATAAATAATCAAATTACTCAAGCATTCAACAATGGAAACATGATAAATCTTTAACAGTTGCAAAAGCTAGGGTATGGGCTAGCTAGAATACGAAGCAACGATCTCAAAAACGTAAAAATCATTGAAATTAAGTTAAAACCATACCTAATCAAAGAAATCAAAGTTTCCGAAACTTCAAACCCCCATGGCTGCCATTCTTTCTCAATTTCGGTTACTAATATGATAGTGGAAGATGATACTTAAATTTTGATTTATAATAATTAACCTTTAATAAACATTTACCAAAATAACCTTAATATTAAGCCATTAAAAACACATAATGGTTGTCCAAAATTATCCACTCATGCTACTAAGGGTATATTTGCCACATAAGGACCTCTAAATTAAAATTCCATAGCAATTAGATACCTTTAGCTAATGGAACTCCACTTTATACTTTACATAATTTAGTCCTTTTCGTCAAATTGACTAACCAGACGATAAAATTTCTTAGCGAAATTTTCACACCAACATAATATCATAATGTAAAAATTAAAATAATAATAAAATAATATTTTTGACATCAGATTTGTGGTCTCGAAATCACTGTTCTGATTTGACCAAAAATGGGTTGTTACACCTACATTGAATTGGATGAATACTTCCTAGCTAAGCATGCATAAATGCCCAAGTGAAGAGACATCACATTTATTCATCCAAGCATGCAGCAAACATCACGCATGAACCGAAGTTACTTCATGGAGTGTAAACATATTAATGTTTTAGTGTGAAGAACTTAAGTGTTAGGTGTGAATGTGTTTATGTTAGTGTGAATTAATTTTATGTCAAATTTGAATGGCCATTTCAAGGGCCTATATAAATCATGTAAGAGGGACATTTTCGTTAGACCATTTTAATACAAAAGACTTTTATTTGTGAAAATTTCTCTCCAAGGTTCTTAAGCAAACTTATTTGAACTTATCAAACTTCCATCGAGTTTGTG